>MU388346.1:0-81526 GCA_022578535.1 Jackrogersella minutella
TTACACTCGGATAACACTTGAAATAAGTTGTTGTCCTAGGTGTGCCCAGATCGGCGGTGCCGTGCCCGTGGTTCCTCGACAATGGCTTGCAATCTATAACAAGTATAGCGTTTCTAACGGACGCAACCAAATCCTCCACATGGGATTGATCTATATTTGGGAAATCTATCTAGTTGAATGCGTAAAGGGTCTTCCATTTTGGAACCAACATGTGTATATCAATCTCATAATGAAGGAGGGGGGATTACAGGGCGTTCAATATAAAGCTAAGACAGAGACCTGATTCCGAAGAACGACTGGATCACACGAAAAGACTAAAGTTGAGCTAGCAGTAAACCGAAGCGAATTTTGGGAGCCTTCAAACATGCCTGCATTGGACAGCCTATTGCGGATGATGATGATGACTTTGTTTACATCCGAAGGACGTAGATGCTATCTAGTATTATTTAATAATTAGTTAGTATCTACGAAGCGTGTAACTATGATGTATAGGTCGTTTAGAGTACTTTTAGTGAGGGCAGACCTGGAGTTTCGTTTAACATAATGAAAGACCTCTTTTATCTACACCTGTGGCTAATACCTACTCCACCACCCAAAACAACCCCGAAAAGTGTGAAAGGGGAAGTGATCCCCCAAGTCGTTGCTCCCCACGAGGTAAACGCAGGGAATCATCCTGTATTCAACATTTAGGGTGATGTGTTTATCCGTCCCCTTTGGTGAAGGGATTTGCCTCCCGGAGGAAGCATTCGAAGTCTCGGAAGCCCTCCTGTCCCAGGAAATGTTTCAGGTGACCCTCTGGGGGTCGTTGGGGGAGTTTACCTTGGACCAGTTCGCATTCTACGAAATGTCCTGGCACGCGCTCAGCGCCACATCGGCACATCCTGTCTGCGTCGGGGTGGTTAAAGCGTTCGTGGTAGGTTGCGAAGTCTCCGTGCCCCGTTCGTTCAGCGAGTAGGAGGTAGTCTGTGTAAGACGGGGCGTGAGAGCTGAAGTTCCTTTGGTGTACGTGCCGTGTCCAGATTCCATCTCCGGCAACGAGTCGGCATGTTCTCCACTATCTACCAGTTCTCCCAGATGTCGGCTTCTTCAGCTTCCTTTAGCCTTGCCCCCGCTTTACCTCCCCATCAAAACCTATCGCGGAAGGCTTTACAGAAGACCATACATAGACAATAATACTTCACAACTATCCAAGCCAATAACAAATAAGAATAAACATCTGTTATCCCCTCTGAACCTGTCCGCTGTACATTTTAGCGTCCCCTCTTCTGGCAAGTCAATGTTCAGCTTTCAAGAGAAATCCCACGTTATTCCATATGGGGCTGTGGGCCTATTGTATCCCAGATCATCGATACAAAAGGGAAGACATTTAAAAGCCTACGCGACTAGGCCCCGCGAAAGAAATTGCGTACATTTATCAGGATCTACTTTCAAGCTCAGACCATGTGGATGACGCTAAAATGTACAGCGGACAGGTTCAGAGGGGATAAAACAAAACTTTAAACAATATTAAAGAATACGCATCTATGCTAAAAATCCAAACAAATGACGCGTTAACATAATTATACGTTATTAAAGATAGCGCCAACGAGTTTTGGTCGGCGCAGTCTAGCAAGCACCCCTCTTCCTCCTCTACCTCTTGCACCTCCACCCCCTGGAGTTGCCGGCGCTGCGGGGGCTGTGAGAGCCGTGGGAGCTGGTGGCGTTGCAGGAGGAAAGGGTTCTCGTGGACCTCTTGGATCGTCGCCAGCATCGTCTTCATCGGGAAATGGTCCAACTTCAAGTCTAAAATTGTTGAACCTTCTATCCAAATCCTCAACCAGATCTACACAATTATCCATTTGATCTTTCATCTCGTCAAGTTTCTCTTCAACCGTTGCCACAATAGTACCTATTACCGGCCTTCCCAAACGGATCTTCCAATGCAAAGCCTACGTCGTAGAGAGTCCGATGAACGAGATTCGAACAGATCAATTATGTCGTTCCATCTCAATCACAATCAGTTGAAGGTAGGAAAGTGGCTTAAACCGTGGCTTTGAGGGTGGTTTGACCGGTAGGTGGTTGAAAAGTGACTGTTTCGGGAGATAGGTATACCCGAGCACTATTAGCGCGCATTTGCGGTACCTATTCCCGTAGCCAAGTCGCACCAAAACCCAAGTATTTACGATGCTCGCTCCTAATTCCCTGTAACCGCACCATCACCTAAAACGACTACTACGACGATTTAACTTCAACCCACCGCATCACACGCAATACTGCATGAAATTGAATTGTTGTTCAAATGCTTGGGAGATCAGCTTAAGCGCAATTGAATGATGCCCTTACTATCATCTTGCACTGATGGAAAGGGTGTTGGAATGGCTCCTAAAAAGTAAGGTGTACAGGCCAGGAGCATACGGCGCTCTAGGTAATCCCCTTGGACTCGGCGATTTGGGCGTTTTGGACGCAATCTTTTTGACACCTTGTTCAACAGTCAAATGGGAGACGCATGATATGCAACGTGTACCGTTGAATAGCCCTATAAAAGCTGTCCCAAATGATATATATGCGATGATATGCAGCTCAGCATATGAGAAGTTATGGCTGTTGAAAGTTACGGCAGTTTTGGTGTGGTGAGGCATAGCCACAGGCATTGTGAGTACGTGAGTTTTGGAGCGATTTGGCTGCGGGAAGAGGTACCGCTAATACGCGCTCAGCCACGATACTATACCCAAGCTAAGCCTACCTGGGCGACAAAACCCACCAAAGTTACGGGATGTAGCCAATGACCATCGTCGATTTGCGCACCGACAACCTTCCTATACAGGTAACCGAGGTACCCTTTTGGGCGACTTCTTCTCACGGGAAAAAAGAGGACGACCACAATAACCCTTCGGTACCCTCAGGGCATACGATAGCAAAAAGCGATAAGTCGAACCACTGTTATGAGGACCACCCCTAATGCGGACCAATTCTCTTTCGCAACACACTTATAACGAGGTTTAAAAACTGTAAAAGGGGTAGTTAAGGGTCAGGGTTGTGTCAGGGTTAGGGTTAGGGTGAAAATGCATCATGTAATCTGCCTCAACTGAATGCCATCACCAACATTTAACTTCAAACATAGGTATATTCAAAAACCATGTATAAACATGTGATAGTTTTCAATTCAAACTCACAGCATCATGGGACATAAATAAATCGACCCTTTCGACAGCTATTAAGTCTTCAACAACCCAAACCTTCCTGGTGCGACTACCCGAAATATTCTCACATCCGAAGCAATCGGGAGCTAGTTCATAGTTTTACATACTAGAAGTTCGATACGAGAGCTTCTTATCTGAAAGGGGCTCATTGAATCCAAGGATTACTGACTCCTAAGATGCGTGGCCTGAAAAGGTCGGGCCACAATGGCCCCTTTCCATGAACGCTGCCGGGATCTTGAGCTTCATGTTTGCGTGGCTAGGTTAAAGCTGAGCTAAATACAACAAGGCATGGACTATATATGATGTGTTCTCACTTACGGTGAAGGTCTTGGACATGTATTCTATTGACGACGGAGAGTGAACGGGTGTATCCCTGACTGTATGGGAGCCCGAAAGTCCAATGATCACATCTTGGATTCATCTGTCTCAACGACTAATTCGGGATGTCGTTTCGCACATGAAATATGAAATTATAAGATAGATAATGATGAAGCCAAGAATGGCGGTAATGAAAACGACGACGGATAGATAAGTTGCAAATAACTGGTACAACATGACGGATCTAGTAGGTGATGGAGCGGCCTGCCGTAGAAATACCACAGGACGATGATAACCAACTTGGTGGAGCTGAAAAATAGCACTGCAAGGGGCCTTTATAGCGATTGAGAAGAGTGTGTGCCACCTTATGCGAGATGATAGGGTAAATACTTAAAGGCCGGCAGACTCGATGAGTGTTTAGGTACTTAAGCAGATATGCATCTATTAATTACCTCTTATCTGGGTGCTTGGTCAATGCGGAGGATGCAGCATCTCTCGCTACCACCCCCCACAGCCCCTTTCAGTACACGTTTACAATGTAACTGTTGGTGAAAATGGATTGTTGATCAGACGGGATATTGTAGGGTTGCAGGCGCATATGCGCTATTCTATCATTAGTAAAAAACCAGGAGAAAAATGAACAGGGGAAGCTCGATCATACTTACTCTATCTCGAGTTACAGCCTCACTCACTCATTAAACCCCTGAGGTCTTTTTATAAAAGAGCTGCAGGATTATTCATGTCATATACGTACCCGTATATCACATATGGAATGAGAAGTAATACATCCATCTACGGAGAATCGTGGCATTCGCAATAATAATCTCTGAGACCCGACTTCCTAGCCGTTACAATGCGATTGCTTATAGAAAGGTGTTACATCGTTCTTCACATAGTCTAACGACAATCGTTACTCAGTATCACTCTTGCTGAAAGATGAAAACTAACGAGGATCGTATAGAAATCGATGCAAGCATGATAGAGTCGCTAACATTAGAACTTCCCACCGGAAATTCAGACCGTACACGAGAAGACGTATTAGTTCATACAACTGCACTACAAGATGATGGCAAACGCAAAAAGTCCCGTGCATTCTACATGTCCTTTCTCGCGCTCCTCATTATGGTTCTTCTTGTCTCCTTGGACGTTTCTATCCTTGCCGTCGCAATTCCAGTATGGCAAATTCGTTGGCTTGAATGTAGTCATCTTTAGGGTCGATGCTGATCTAATCTAGGTTATAACCCACGAGCTCAACGGAACAACCCTCGAAGCATTCTGGGCTAGCATATCATTTCTGCTCGCTGTTGTCATTGTCCAGCCTATATACACTAGTGTATCGAACGTCATGGGCCGTATGATGCCTATCTATGCCTCGTTTATGTTCTTCATCGTTGGATCTATCGTCTTCGCCCTCTCTCGGAGTATGGCTGTCCTGATAACTGGACGGGTGCTGCAAGGGCTCGGATCAGGGGGTTTGGATGTGCTAAGTGAGGTGATCCTTGCAGACATCACGACGTTGAAAGAGCGCCCGCTGTATCTCGGTATGCTGGGAATACCGCTAGGGGGAGGTGCGATCTTGGGTCCCATCCTCGGGGGTGTGCTAAGTGAGTATGCGACCTGGCGATGGATTGGATGGATTAACCTACCTGTGTCGGCTTTCGGGCTGGCTTTGGTGTTCTTTTTCCTTCAGTTGAGGGCTATTGACCGGTCTTTCCGCGAAAGCTTGCACAGGCTTGATTGGGTCGGAATGGCTCTTTTTACTGTTGGGTGCACCTTGTTTGCCTCGCCGGTAGCATGGGCTGGTGCTATGTTCCCTTGGTCCTCCTGGAAGACGATCCTCCCTCTCTGTCTTGGCGTGGTGCTGTTGCTCGCCTTTTCGTGGTACGAATCGAAGCCCGCTGAGCCTGTATTCCCGTACAGGATATTTAAACGTCGAACCGCTTCTATCACACTTGTCGTATCAGTCATCCACGGCATAGTCACTTACAGTATGATCCTCTATGTTCCGTTATTCTTCCAGGCTGTATATCTGAACGCACCTCTGCAATCTGCGGTTTCCGTTCTCCCGCTTTGTTGTTCAACCATAGGGTTCAGCGTCATTTCAGCAGTGGCTGTGGAGTCCGTCCGCAAATATCGCTTGATTATTCTAGCCAGTTGGGTATGCACAGCTGTTAGTGTAGGTCTGTTTACGCTATGGGACCGCTCTGCCTCGCTCGCAGTTAAGGCCTCGTTTCAGGTCCTAGCTGGCATCGGAACGGGCACACTCTTCACTATTATCCCACTTCCTATCCAGGCAAGCGTGCAGCATGTTGACGACATGGGCCTCGCGGCCGGTATTCTAGTCTCATTCCGGCTCTTTGGGGGCCTCATTGGATTATCTACATGTTCCACGCTGTTCAATAGCCGCTTTACACAGGAGACTGCATCACTAGGGCCATTTTCTGGGCCGCTGGCTGCTCTAAGTGACGTGCGTGAGGCAATTGGGTTTATTCCGTTGCTGCGAGAAACAGATGTGACGCCGGAGGTCCTGGATGCAGTTATTGACGCTTACAAGACTTCAATGTTTGCTGTATTCTGGATGCTAGCAGGATTCAGCGTGGCAGGATTTCTTGTTTCTTTCCTGATTAAAGAGATCCCAATGGAGACGGAAGAACTGGGGGTCCAACAATTTGAAGAGAAGTAGGTAAATAGAAGTGGAATATATTGTATTGATCAGAAGCCTTATTGTTCAACTCAGTAGCTACTAACTGTTAGGTAAACTTTTGCAATGGTGTAGAATTTGAGGCATAGCCGGTTGCGAATCGAGATGTACGGTGCCCTAATACACCTAAGCTTCGATATGTGTATAATTCACGGCGTCTAACGTATGTACCTAGGTAGATAGATGCCTTAATGCATCTCGCGGGGTACGTAGGGCTCTATGCAACCAACTCTCTGAGCCACTTGATAATAGAAGCCATCGGGCCGCTGTAATAACGTCCCCCACGTAGATGCAAGGAGTGGATTGAGTCTAGAAGGGTAGACATTATGTCTTGAGATCATTGGAACGGGTATCAATTGCATACAGGGCCGTGCTATATTTGAAGGTAGTAGTTTTTGGTTGCGGAGGGCGGGTGATATATTTGCTTGGCGACGAAAAGCGCAAGACAATGCGGGTTGGCGTTTATTTCTTCAAGAAATCAGGACTAAAAGACAATAAGACGTAAGCGCCAATGCTTCTATATGAATTCGTGTAACATAAAATGCCATATTCGGGTCAGCTGTTTTTAAATTACTTAAAAAGGGGGGAGGGTAAATGTAGGATTATAAGGCTGCGAGTTGTGCCATCATCGGAGGCGGCTATGAGGCTCCGAAATATAGTGATCAAGGTGGTGGTACTGGTGTGATGGTAAGTACATAAGTAATTAGTGGGAGCGAATTCACATGGTTTCCATATGCATGTGTTCATACGGCCATTCTACCACCACCCTCGTTGTTTACAGCCCTATTAGTAAGACAGAGGGTACGGTGATACGGCATGACATAGCATAAAATGCACCTAGGACCAATGCGATGAAGGCTTTAGACGTAAATGTATCGATACTTTTTTATCTTCTTATGCTCCTGCAATGCTGTATCATGGAAGGATTTCGCCGGAATATGCATAATAAAACGGCACGATGGTGGTGGGAGAATGCAAGCCTGGTAGCCTGGTACTCGAACACGGATATCCTCCGACTGCGACGAGGATGGTGGTTATGGTGGTTATGGTGGTTACCTATCAGCTGCCTATGTGCCTAGGTGGATACGGTCGATCTCCCTGTCCCCTTTGAGTGTTACGAAGATATTATTGGCTTGATAGAAACGCGAATAATACGAGCTGAGCTCGACTGATAGCCTACCTACCTGGTATATTACATAATTACGTCTTTTGGTAGGATATATTTTCTCTTCGACGAAGCCTTAGATGGTGAATGGTGATATTGATGCAGGGTTCAATTCATAGCGTCCAATTCGCGGCAAGATTGAATGTAACATTTCGATCTTAAAAAGCATGCATACCTGACTGTAGATCATCTGTAGAATTGACCACTCAGGTGGCTGTTCCATCGTTCTTATGGAGACATATATAACGTTCAAGGTAAGGTGGTATTAAGGATGAATGAATTTTGGGAAACTCTCGGCGAGAATTGGAAACTTGAAAGCTGTAAACTAGAAACATTCCGCTATTTACTTGCACACAGATAGCCAAACAGGAGGGGGCAACTATTATTACATCGTGACTAAGGCGCTATATTTCACTCAACCACCGTTCTAGGTCAGCCATCAAGCATTCCACAAGGCTCGCATCAGCAACACAGTCCTGCCAGCTGCACGTAATACATGTCTGTTCATTCTTGACCGTCATGATTGAGATGGACAGGGCAGCGGAAGGCACCTCCGCACTTAAAACGAGGTCAGCTCGGCGCATCGCCCAGCCTTCTTGTTGTAGCGCTTCCGGAGCTGCCCCGTCGATAACGCCAAGGTTGGTAACGAGCCACGATAAGTACCTCGGCTTGTGTTGTTCACTCAGCTGCTGGGTTCGCCAGTCCCGGACAAACTTCATAATGCCTATCATGTCGTTATGCACACCCGAGTCCAGTCGAGCCTTGATTTCTTGGCGAACTCGAACCGAAACAGGCCAGATTATGTCCATGATATCAGTAGATAGGTTTGCACCCGTGGCGTCAGGTGAGATCTTAGATCGGATCGTGGAAACTAGCTCGGTGTCGAACTCATGATCGATAACGGACACGTAATTGCACATCGCATCTTTCGGATTTAGCCAAGGATACTTGGGGGTGTTCGAGGGCAAGATTTGTCTCAGATCATAGGGAGTTCTACTTGCAAACCCCTTGGCTTCCCCGAGTATGGATGTGAGCGAGACGAGAACGAGTGCATGGAGAAGGCCTGTGACGGTAGTGTGGTGCTGGTGACAGGCGCCCACTACTTTGGCGAGAGTATCGCTGTTGACCACGAAGGTGCGAAATGAGGTCATGTAAGGGGTAGCCTGGATTGGAGCCCAGGTCGCGTGCGTGGTACTTGCTGGTAATATCGAAAGCGGTTTTAATTCCTTCCAAAGAGCTTTCACCAGGAATGGAGGTGTCATAGGGAAAGACGACAAGATTTCAGGATTTGGCGGTAACCTGTCAGAAGGATCGGGAAGGTTAAGAACCCAATTATCCGAATCCCGCTGAGTCTCGTTTGAGGGCTCTTTGTTTTGGATAGCCTTTTCGTTTAGACTTCGAAGCAACTGTTGATGAAATATCTTGCCGCTCATTCCATCGTGATGCGGGTGGTTCCAGACATATAATGCATCTATATAATCTGCCCCGACCTTCTGCAATACAATTACTCTCCAGCCGGGATGGGTTGCGAGATCACTGTATCTAGCATCGAGCTGGGACTGCATTGTTGCTAGGTACTGATTCTCGAGATCATTGAAGCTGTCAAATGATCTCCAGTCTACATGATCGTGGAGATCAAGGTGGTCAAGGCGAACGAACTGAGGGTCTGCGGTATTTTCCCCTATAATACCGACGTGCAGATGAGGTTGCGCGAGAACAACATGAGCGATTGCGTCGTAGAATCTGCTCTTGAGCTCCTTGAGAGCTTCTAGACGAGTTAGACTAGATGGTAGAGAGTAGCGACAGGACACGATGGTGCCTCGATACTGGTCCAGTGTATGCATTGCTAGCTGGTAAGCCTCACTGCGCTTTGTTAGACTACTAGATAAGTATTCATTTTGCTATGGAAGGTGGACATACTGGCAGCCGAAACCACGAATCCTCCTGGTGCCCGCATCGGCAACATCTCCCCTTCGAAGACGGTCGAACATGGTTGGAGTTTAGCATTCACGAATTTTACAAGAATAATGTGTGCGTTTCTTTTGGTGCAAGTTGACTTGGTGATAAAAGTTGGGAGCCCTGTCTTGCTGGATGCTTCAGGCAGCTAAAGAATGATTGTATCACTTCTCGATCCCGATTACCCCTTACTTGTGTAGGACTATGGTATTTCACGCATAGGTACCTACCTAACGTACCTAATAACAAACGAATTGAAAGAGAGTCATTCCAATGGCAATGGGCTTATGCATGTAATGATGCTAAGAATGAGGTTTGCATCGCTACATACATATTCATATCCAAGACAATGGTTGCCAAGAAAGGGTCCCATCATCTGATATTTCATTTTTCAGTGGGGATATATTAGACAATCCCTTCCTGGGTACTACATGGGGTCGCATGGATAGGTATTAACTGGTGCGGCTGATGGCGCCCTGACATCCATTGTCATCACTTCACGTTTGTATTTATTCACAAAGCAGCCCGCAAAGCTGTCAGCCTGCATGAGGTATCATTGTTGGAAGTTGGAACTTCTTGGAATGTGAGAACCCACTTCGGTAATAAATGAAATCACGCCTTTCCTCACTGCTTGCTAATGAAGATTCCACCTCTCATATGGCGCGCCCAGTGCGTCGTACATACCTACCCCAAATTACCACCATAATAAATGAATTATTTCTGACATTTTCATTGTCAAGAGCAAGATGGACACTGCCGCAAACTGTAGTCATTTGTCTAGACCATTGCCAAACGAACCCCCTTTTTTCAGCTCCAGGGGCTTGGTTACACAAGCTGAGATACATAGACATATCTAGGTATGTACCTAGGTATGTAATGCCTAAGACCTACGGAAGATACTTCACTACCTAGGTAGCTGGTATATGTCGGATGATATGTATTAGGTATGATTGGTTACAACGCTGAACTCCAATAATTACATTTTGGCATGTGCGCCACAACCTAAGACCTCGGGATAACATGTACATCCATGTAAGGAGGTAGGTAACTTATTGGAAGTATCATCGAATTTTTCTATAGGGGAGCTAACATCAACGACTCATACCATGAACTCCGTGATAGAGCTATCTACTGGGAATGATGCCCAATCAAATAAACATGTGGTTGTGAGTGCGGGTAAATAGTCTTGATATAAACGATTGAATCATTGTCCATGACAGGATACTGCAGTCGAAACTGAAGAACAAGCCATAATGATAGCTTCGTATGGTTAACCCTCTTTAATACTCACCTTGGGTTATCTTTTAGATAATCTGCAATTTGTTGGGATCATCACCCTCCCTCGTCCCCAACTCTATGCGAACCTGGCTGACAGTATTGCTCGTATCACCAGTGCTTCTTATTGAAACCAGGTTATGCGATTCGAGCTCACTGATTTCCCAGAGGCCACGACGTTTTCGTGTTTTTGGCTTGTACCACTGCCACTGAGGAAGGCCTGCTCGCGAACCATTGAGCTGGTTACTTCCTTTCCAAGAGCGAAAGAACGAAGCGATTGAGTCAGACATGGGAAGACTCTTGGCCGCTCTGGGGAAAGCAGGTATGCCCATGATGAGAAATCCTGTTGTCACCTCCCAGATGGTCCATAGAGCGACGCCGGACATTTGGTAAACTACATCGTCGGATTGAAGCAACTTGATGAAGTATACCAGGCGAATCACGCCAAAAGTCCAAGCGCTTTTGCCCGCAAAGATGTCAGTATGTATTATGTTTACAGTGAGCAGGAGCCGATGTACGAACCCGATTCCGATTAAAAACAGCAACGACAAACCCCATTTCCTGCTTGTCGACATCTGGAGTTTCCAGATCACCCACTGCGGCATGGCAAGGATAGTGGTGTCGGAAAGGAAGTTGAGGACGCTAGTGATGATGTTCTGGTCCTCAACGTCGATCGGACAGCTACCCCCTTCCAAAAAGGGGTTCCAAATCAACTCTCGCGGGGAGCATCGAAAGATCTCCGTGATTGTCGTGATAACATAAAAGACGATGTTGGTCCAAATCAAGGTATGGAGTGTCCAATAAACGTAATTACGTTGACCTGCGGGAACGAAGATACGGAGCCAGTTGACGAGGATGGCGACTTTAATACACATCGCAATTGGGCCATAGAACACGGCACCGAGATGACTATTCTTAGGAACGTCAACTTAATTCTTTAATGCCAGATTCAGGACGACAGGGAGTGCTCACATATAAGAAATGAGGCAAGAACTTATTCTGGATATTCCATTGATGGGCCCAAAATCCTGGATAGATTGAGAGGTTGTACGTGATATATTGATTCCCGGCGAAAACTCCCTGGATTCATGTTCAGTCTGTATGTCTTCTCTAACTCAACTGTATCATATATTCCAAAGAGCGCTACATACCAATGCTGCAACCATCAAAAAGTCTTCAATAACCAGCTTTCTCGTGGCAGCACTGCTCACCAGGCGTGCAAGAACAGCTATGGTTGAGATAATAGAACTAGCGATGACGACTCCGTAGCCGATTGAACTACTACCGCCGGTGTCTGAGAAGTTGGGAACTACACCAGGAGGCGGGTCCATTGCAGGCTCATCCATGAAAGAATCCATGTCAGTAGCTTGATCTCTAGTCAATTTGATATTATGATATGTGTGATGAAAATACTAGATAATTACGGCCCGAAGATGGAGGACTCGGGGAGACATTGGGCTAAAAGGGTTCAGGCACAGCCTAGAAGATGCATCATATCTATGCAACGATCTTAAGTGAGACTAGACAAATCTGTGATAGAAGGAAGGCGAACTTTCGACATACCATTGCAGCTGACATGCAGCAATACCAAGACGGTTGGGGGTCGGGGCATACATACCAAGATGCAACATTGTGCAAGATCTGAGTGCCGTCTAGAACCGACAGTATTCGCAAGGAGGATCATATTGCATACTCCAATGAAAACATTTGGATGTAGGCGAATTTTTCTACCTACCTAGGTAGGTACTTGCCCATTTGAGGGTGTGAGGCATATTGGGAGACAGAGGTTGGCTTACGTATGCACGGCAAGCTCTGCGTCGTCGGATGTGTTTGACATTTGGATGATGGATTAAAATGCGACGAGTTGCCCTTGAAATGACTAAGCCTCGTGTGCATAGACTATAGGAATGGGGATATGACGATGAGCGCAAATATAGTTAACCACAACCCTACCTATGTGACCATGGCATGACCCCCTATTATCTTTGATACGAACTTCAACACCGTTTTCTCTATTGTTCACCTCCGACCACCACGACATTATGGATCATAACGAGGAGAAGTCAATTCTTTCTCCTACCGGGTCACTTGTAAAACAAATCAACTCCCAGCGAGTTCAACCCCATTTGACCAAGAAACTTCCAACTTTTTACCGCAACATCGAAGAAGCTCTCGACGCGCGCCGCGCGACGCAGAGTCTATTCTCCCTTGTCCGAAGCAATTGGCAAACCAGCAATGCGGTGGATTTCTGCTCAAATGATTACCTCTCCTGGAATACTACTGGCTTGATTCGTTCAAAGCTCCTCGACGAACTAAGCCGGTACCCCAACTTTAGCGTTGCAGCTGGTGGTTCGAGGGTAATGGAAGGAAATTATCCGTATATCGAGGAGACCGAACAGGAAATTTCGTCCTTCCATGGAGCAGAAGCAGGACTGATTGTTAATTCGGCGTTCGATGCCAATGTCATGGTCTGGTCTGCACTTCCCCGGCCAGGAGATGCGATCGTGTACGATGCCTTAGTACACGCGAGTACTCACGAAGGCATGGAACACAGCGTCGTTATCCAAAAGACCGAGTTTCAACACAATGATGTCAAGGCATTTCGCAACACATTGCTCTCGATCCTAGATGCTCATCCAATGATAAAACAAGGCAGACGTTCCATACTTGTTGCGGTAGAATCCGTGTATAGCATGGAAGGCGATGTGTGCCCCCTACTTGAACTTGTCGAGGTCGCAGATGAGGTTTCTCAAGGGAATGGGAATATCCAATTTGTAATAGATGAAACACACAGTACTGGACTTTTTGGACCGAATGGTACAGGCCTAGTCTGTGAATTGGGATTAGAGGAAGAAATCGCGGTACGAGTACATACTTATTCGAAAGCGATGGGAGCCTGCGGTGGTACATATTCCTTTTCACTGCTACGATCGAAGCTGATATAATTATCCCAGGAATCATATTCGGCAGCGAAACGATCAAATCCGCACTCATCAATTTTGCACGCTCTAGTATATACTCTACGTCGCCGCCATTTCCATTTGTGGCCGCAATCCGGGTTGGGCATAGGCTACTTGGTACTCCAGAAGCTCAGAAGGCAAGCAAGTGGTTGACAACACTACTATGGGATGCGAACGCTAACATTCAGTTCAGGGCCAAGATACCGTGCAGTTTCTTGCCCGGACCTTCTACGAATCCTTAACATCACACCCACTCTGGTCAATAGCTCAAGAGAAGAGTCTTCTCTCTGTGCCGCTATCTAGCGGCTGGGAAGAACGCCCCTTTCTTACGCATATTGTTACTCTCTGGACTCGCCAGAAGTATACTTATTGGCTTTATCTCCATCTCCTCTCTGCCTCGTTCTACGTCTTGCCAGTTAAACATCCAATAGTTCCTAGTGGCGAGAGTCGCCTTAGGGTCACATTTCACGCAGAAAATACTGCCGCACAAGTGGAATCCCTCGTGAAACAGGTTTTTGAGTGGGTAGAAGAGATCATGGCCATCGAGGAGGGAAGATCGGAGCAAAAGGTAACTAAGGCGGCCAATGAAGTCTATGCATGGATGAGGCAGGAAGGGCTGAAAGGTTACGGAATGGTGTAGTGTAGTGCAGTACTAAAAGTAGTTGATATTAACGCCCGAGAACCGCGGCGTTGCGGCGTAGTGTAGTAGTTATGCGGAGCGGGTTATTATGCATAAAAGGTGATTTCGAATTACTGGATGACCTGTGTGGTGAATTAAGCAGGAATAGGCATGTAGAGTGGAGCGATAATATGTGAGAGGCTTATGAGCAACTCTCTTGCATAAACGACAAATGTTCATAATTAGACCAACACATGTTGTAATAGTGAAAGGGGGCGAGAAGCTGAAACCACCAAACACCGTTCCAGTGCATTAACTCTCTGTTGCAATACCAGACTCGGCGGAATATATAGATGTGAGGGTGTCGACGTATGCATAGCCATATTCATGACTCCGTTGGCAATGACTGCCGAGAGGAAAGTGTTAGTGAGATTGGCTACTTGTATGGCCACAATGGCCATGGAAGTGCAATGGATATGATCGCATATTCTAATCCATGTCAGGTCATACAAATACTACCTCGCATCTGCAATTAAACGCGCTGATTTCAGCATGTTACACTACCAGATATGTCCAAGTCCTATGTATGTATACATCTAGACTCTCTACCTTTTCATATACCTACTAACGAGCTGGGTATGGTACCCCACCTTGAACCCCTATACCCCTACACCCTTTTCTTTATAACCTAATGTAGATTGTGCAGGTATGAGTCAAGACCACTATGTAGTTGGCTTCATCCTAAATTTAGATTCCAGACTCACTGGTAACAGAAGTTCCTGCGTCTTGAATTCTGAAGCCCGTAGGTTGTGTCGATGGTGTCATGACACGGACTTGAAAGTAGACGCAGCCCTAGGCCATCGCAACCCCCACCCTACCTTCGTGGAATATTATGAATACTAAGCTTGAATACTCAGCCTTGCTTAGTACTTGTAGATGTAGGCGTAATATGGATACAGCTTGTCGTTCTGTTTTAGTCTGCAGCTGATAAGCAATGGTAGCTTGTTCCTAGACGAAATTGTATAGCTCCAATATATATAGCATACCTCACTGTCTGTGTATTTCAACAACTATGTACTAGAAGTTTAAGTGCAATAGATGTTCTAAATAGTTTAACAAATTAACACTTTACCTCTATTTCATACTCATATTCTACCCATTATGGAGCCAATAGCTATCATCGGGCTTTCGTTCAAGCTCCCGCAGGGAGTGGAGGACGAGACTAGCTTTTGGGACGTACTCTCAAAGGGAAAGAATATGATGACAGCATGGCCAAAGTCACGAACGAACCTTGATGCATTCTTTCAGGCCGAGGGCTCTAGCAATGACACGGTACTTCTCAATCATCATGTCAAGATAATAGATTTGTTGGCCCTAATATGATGAACAGCTACAGTCAAAGGGGGCACACTTCCTTAAAGACGACCCTGCTGCATTCGATGCACCATTCTTTTCGATATCTTCAAAAGAAGCTGCTTCCATGGACCCACAGCAGCGCCAGTTACTGGAAACAGCATATCACGCCCTAGAAAATGGTATGCTAGATGAATAGAACTACTCACCAATTCCTTTTCAAAAGCTTACGATAGACAGCCGGCATCCCCGTCGAAGACGTCGCAGGGACCGATACAGGGGTATTTGCAGGATCCATGGAAAGTGACTACCTTAGGTCAATTTCTAAAGACCCAGATGAAGCCCCAGCCAACACTGTGACGGGAGTTTCCGTTTCCATCTTGGCTAACAGGCTTAGTTGGTACTTTGACTTCAAAGGGCCCAGCATCCCACTGAATACTGCTTGCTCGTCGAGCATGATAGCTCTGGATCTTGCCTGTCAGTCACTTCGGTCTGGGCAGAGTTCTATGGTAAAACCACCGTTGGGGAGTAAAATTGACACGGGATTATTCACTAATTTATTCATCAGGCACTTGTCACAGGATCGAGCGTGATCCTCAGTCCCGAGCTTTCTCTCTACCTGTCCAATGTGAACATGCTTTCGCCGGACAGCGTATGCTACAGTTTTGACCAACGTGCAAATGGGTACGGCAGGGGAGAAGGCGTCATCGTGTTGGTACTCAAAACACTATCCACTGCAATTAGAGATAAGGATCGAATACGTGCCGTTATCCGAGGCACTGGATCGAACCAAGATGGCCGTACACCAGGGATCACCCAGCCAAGTTCTTCATCTCAAGAGAAGCTCATACGGCAGGTATACAAGAGCTGCAATCTCGGATTGGAGTCAACGCGATACGTGGAAGCTCATGGTAAGGAGTGTCTTCTAAATTATAGAGAGTATAACAGTTTTCTAACTAGGGGTTTTAGGAACCGGGACGCAGATTGGAGATTCGACTGAGATCAAAGCTATCGGTAGTGCTTTCAGGGGCGTTCGCTCCTCTAGAGCCCCCCTTTATGTGTAGGTCATTCTACTTCATTGTGACTTTGGTTATGCATCTATCACTGACTATAGGAATAGTGGCTCTGTAAAAGCCAACATAGGACATCTTGAAGGTGGTAGTGGCCTAGCTGGGATTCTCAAATGTATCATGATCCTCGAAAAGGGGGTCATTCCGCCAAACGCGTTGTTCGAGAAACTGAATGCGAAGATTAACGCCAAGCGGAACAACATTCAGGTACAGTATCCCTCACCGATGTTAACTGTTTACTAACAAGTTCTAGATCCCTACGTCCTGTATCTCGTGGCCGGCTAATTCATTACGACGAGTTTCGGTCAATTCATTCGGTTTCGGCGGATCTAACGGCCACGTTATCATGGACAACGCATATCACACCCTAGAAGCACTTGGCATAAAGGCTGCTCTCCATGCCTTCCATTTGCCTACATCTACACGACCGGTAGGGTATGAAATACCGAAGGTGGGCAGCATCAATGGCGATGCTAAGAATGGTGTGACAAAAGTCCACGTTATAGAGGTTAATAGGCCTACACGCGATGAGGTCCCAGCAGTTCCATATATGAATGGAGACTCCAAGGAGACAGTGAAAGAGTTTATTGACCACTCGATTGATACCGCAACCTCAAACGGCGTCGGTCTCACTCCAGCAACCAACGGCGTCACTCTATCCGATTCTTCAAAGGAATCTTGCAAGCACCAACTCCTTGTTTACTCTGGTAAAGACCAGGCTTCTCTAAAGCGAATACTACAGCAGTACAGCAGGTACTACGACGAATGCGTCTTGGGATCCCCAAGCAAGCTGCAGAAATTAGCTTACACTCTTGCTGCACGCCGAAGCATGATGACGTGGAGAGCATTCACGGTGGGAAATGCAGACTTGCAGTCTGAAGCCATCGGGTTACTAGACTCTGATTGTATTCGTTCGTCTCTAGAGACGCAACTTGGTTTTGTGTTCACGGGTCAAGGGGCACAGTATTCTAAGATGGGATTGGAGCTGATTCAGTATCCTGTCTTTGCGTCTACCCTGAGCGAGGCAGATAAGGTGTTTCAAGCCTTAGGGGCAGAATGGTCCTTATTCGGTAAGCAATATCTTGCCCAACATCCTATGTAGCATTGAAGCATGGCTGATCAGAGGTAACAGACAAGATCGAAAGCGGAGAAGGAATCAACCTACCTCGATTCAGCCAGCCACTTTGCACCGCTCTGCAAATAGCTCTTGTCGAATTACTGAAGAGCTTCAATGTTACCCCAACAGCCGTTGTTGGCCACTCTTCTGGAGAGATCGGGGCTGCGTATGCCATTGGTGCTCTGTCGCTCGAATCTGCCTGTAAGATTGCATATCATCGGGGCAGATTGAGCGGACAGCTTTCCATGACAAGCAAGCCTGGGGCTATGATGTCGGTAAACCTCCAGGAAGGAGACGTCCATGGCTACGTGGAAAAGGTTCTTCCTAATGGGAATATCTATGTCGCCTGCGTAAACAGCCCGTCAAACGTCACTCTTGCTGGCCTTGAAGTCGATATCGATGCATTGAAGGACCAGTTGGATAATGACAGAGTGTTCGCCCAGAAGCTGAATACGGGAGTTGCCTACCACACTCCTGTTATGCAGCAAATAGCCTCGGAATATTTATCCTGTCTGGATCTTCCTACGCTTCCGGCATCTGATATCAACAATAAGACATTAATGGTGTCGTCAGTCACCGGACAAAAGATCCCGGCAAGTGAAGTAGCAACGGCGCAATATTGGGTCGATAATCTGACTTCGCCTGTGCGCTTCTTCGATGCATTGCAATACCTCACGCAAGCAGCGCCCAAGCTAGACGGGATCAAAGCAATAACGGATTACCTTGAGATCGGTCCTCATGGAGCATTGCGTCGGCCGACCACTGAGACACTAAGCCAAGTTTCAAACGGGAAAGAATCTAGATATGCATCTCTGCTATCAAAATTCAATTCGCCCCTGAGGACGACGATGGAAGTGGCTGGCCGACTTTTCACTCGTGGTTACCCAATATCCGTCACTGCAGTGAACCAGCAACACGCTGAAGTGGGTGCTTCTTTACTGCTGACAGACGCACCTCAATACCCATTTGATCACTCTCGGCAATACTGGCATGAATCCCGGCTCAGTCGCGATTGGCGCCTGCGCGGAGCTGCTCCGAGAAGCGTGCTTGGGATACGCTCGACCGATTGGAACCCACTAGAACCGAGGTGGCGCAAGATGCTCAGCATCGAAGAGGCACCGTGGATTGCAGACCATGCAGTAGATGGGGCTATTGTTTTCCCAGCTGCCGGATCGGTGGTTATGGCACTAGAGGCCGTGAAGCAGTCTGCCCAAGCGCACCAGACGATATCGGGATACCTCGTCAAGGAAGCCACATTTTCAGCCCCTATATTCGTCCAGCCAGAGAAAATGACCGAAGTCATGACGCAATTGCGAGCTGTCCAGCATGCTTATGAGAAGACATCCTTACGGTTCGAGGTGGTGATCTTCTCTCTTAACGATGGTAACTGGAATCAATGTTTCAAGGCCATCATACATACTAAACTGAAAGAAACTCCCGGCGAGGTCGACGGGGGATTCGAAGAACACGCAGCTGTGCAAGCACATTCAAGCAGCTACGAACAGACAAAATTTTCATGCACAAATAATGTTACCAAAGAAAACTTCTACAAATGGCTCGACAAACAGAGCCTGTCATACGGCGATACGTTCGCTCTTTCGGAAGACATCTTTTGGGATGGGCAAGAACTTTGTGTAGCGCGCGTCGACGTTAGCAACTCCGTAGAGCCCTACGAAGGAGTGGTTCACCCCGCCGTACTTGACAACTGTCTCCAGGTCTGTAGCACGGCACCGTCAGAGGGAATGACAAAGACGCTTTCAACATTCATCCCGCATCAGATGCGCGATACCTGGATATCAGCAACAGGATGGCAGCATCCACAGACACGGTCGATACGAATACAAACCCGCTCTAAGCTCAACGCATCGTCAACTGGCCTCAAGTGTTATTTCACAGCTTTGGCAGATGACGGATCATTGCTGTGCGAGGCCAAACAGGTCGAAATGTCAACCGTTGCTAATAAAGAGCCGACAGGCGAAGGTCAGAAGAAGCTTCTCCACAGCGTCGACTGGAGGCCACAGCTGGATTTGCTCACCGCGGATCAGCTATCTGAATACTGTGACGCGAACAACTTCCCGGAGGATGAAACAGCCGCAGCCGAATACTGCGTTCGGTTGGAAGATGCTCTGCGCACGCACCTCGAGCGTAAGCGAGCCCAGCTCCAAGAGGTAGACGCTTCCAAAACACCAGCACACCTCCGGCATTTTGTTTCTTGGATTGAGAGGCAGCTCCGCAAGAAACCAGGCCAGTCTCAAGATAGGCTAAGCGACGACCGTCTCGAGGAGGAGTTCGAGAACTTGCGAGCAATGAGGCCATCGTGGAGGATTTTCATCGACGTCGCGCAGGCCCTCCCCTCCATCGTTAGGGGAGAAACCGACGCTCTCGAGCTCCTCTTCTCTACCCCCTTGGCACAGGACCTATATGACGAGTTCTTCCGTCGCACGTGTAACCATAAGTTGTTTTCGTACCTAGAATTGGCAGCGCATCAGACGCCGGACCAGAGAATCCTCGAGGTGGGAGCCGGCACAGGCGGCATGACGCATCAGGTTCTTTCGATATTGCGGCAGATCGAAACCCGCACTGGAGGCACTGCATTTAGCGAGTATGCTTACACCGACATCTCCACGGCTTACTTCGAGGAGGCTCGCAAGCGGTTCACGGATTACCGAGACCGCATGACTTTCAAGACCCTCGACCTTGAGCGCGACATCAGCACCCAGGCTTTCGAGCCTGGCACCTACGACACGATCTTTGCTGGCAGCGTACTGCACGCCACGAAAAATCTGTCTGCTACTTTGCGCAATCTTCGGCGGGCGCTGAAAACCGGTGGCCAGTTGATCTTTCTCGAGACGACGGCTCCAGACTGCTTCGTGACAAGCTTTGGGTTTGGAATTCTGCCGGGCTGGTGGTGCGGCGAGGAGAAGTCTCGCACCTGGTGCCCGACGATTACTGAATCGGAGTGGGACATTGTACTGAGGGACAGCGGGTTCACCGGTACCGACTTGGTCATCAGGGACTACAAAGATGAGAGGGCGCACTACGTCAGCATCATCGTTTCCTCAGCCGATAGACCCTCGCATACTGTGATTACGGGCTCGAGGGTATCGATAGTCGTGGGCGACCAAGACAAGAACCAAGAAAGCCTAGCAGTGGATCTCGTCGGCAAAGTTTTCAACTCGTCAGATTATGATGCCGTGATTTTTACGCTCTCCCAGGCAGCGGTCGCTGAGGTGTCTCCGACCGATATCGTAGTATTTCTTGCCGACATGGGCAAATCGCTGCTTGCAGAGCCTTCTCGTGAGACATTCCAACATATCCAAGATTGGGTACAGCAATCCAAACAACTGCTTTGGGTAACCGCGTCGAGTGTCTCGCAAGAATCGTATCCATATACTAGCCTTAAAGATGGATTCCTACGGGTGATACGATCGGAGAACGACAGCAAGAGGATCGTTTCTCTTTCTCTAGAGGATGACAAGCCTAGCAGTGCTAGCTTCATGGAACAGATCGCGCAGGTCTTCCGATCAGCCTTCCAAACCGCATCGCCGGATTCCGAGTACATAGTCCGAGACGGGAGAATTTTGACCGGTCGCCTTGTCCAACAAGTTGACCTAAACAACGACTTGAACTCATCTCTTCACCCACAGGTAAAATGTGAAGCCTGGCTTCCCGGTCCACCACTCAAGTTCGACGTCGGAATGCGTGGGTCGCTTGATACCCTACGTTTTATAGAAGACCATGACCCCTATGTCGAGCTTGGTCCAGCAGAGGTTGAGATCGAGATCCAAGCTTGGGCAATTGGCTTCCGCGACGTTTTCGGCGCACTGGGCCGGTTGGACGAGAACGATTTTGGTACCGATTGTGCTGGCGTGGTGAATAGAGTTGGTACGGAATGCACAAAGCTTCGTCTAGGCGACCGCGTCTGCACGTCGCAATTCGGTTGCATGAAGACGTACGTACGTGCTAATGAATCGGACATTATCAGAATTCCCGATTCCCTGTCCGTGGAGGAGGCTTGCGGGGTGATTAATCCAGGGATGACTGCATGGTACTCCTTGATCGACATGGCGCGTCTGCAAAAGGGGGAGAAAATCCTCATCCATGCGGCGTCTGGAGCGACCGGACAGGCGGCTATTCAAATTGCGCAGATGGTCGGCGCCGAGATATTCGCGACTGTGGGATACGAGCATAAAAAGCAGCTGCTCATCGAAGATTATGGGATACCCGCGTCCCATATCTTCTACAGCAGAGATCTGAGTTTCGTCCAAGGTGTCAAGCGCGTGACTGGGGGTTACGGAGTGGACGTTGTACTAAACTCACTAGTAGGGGAAGGGCTACGGGGATCGTGGGAGTGTATGGCTCCTTATGGACGATTCATCGAGATAGGGAAGGCGGACATACACGCGAACGCACCGTTGCCGATGGGTTGTTTTGCCAAAAATGTGTCCTTCTCCGGCGTTGATCTCCGTCATATCAGTTTCCATCGGACAGATTTGGCAAGGCAGTTATTTCGTACGACCCTACGCCTAGTCGAAGAAGGAATTATGCGTTGTCCGAGTCCGTGGCATGTCTATCCTGTATCGGCCATTGAGGAGGCGTTCCGATACTTTCAGAGCGGTAAAAACACGGGTCGGGTCATCATCCGAGTCGACCACGCTGCTAAAGTTCAGGTACGTATGAAATCCAGTGGACATGATGGCCAACTACTAACATGAGGCAGAAACACCTCATCCACCGCAGGACATGGAGATTTGACGGAAACGCCGCATACCTCGTTGCTGCGGGTTTAGGGGGGGTTGGGCGTTCAGTCCTTAGGTGGATGGCTTCAAGAGGTGCACGGCAGTTGATAGTCCCGTCAAGATCAGGTGCCGCATCCGAAGCAGCTATCGAGGTTGTCAGCGACCTCACAAGACAGGGTGTAAACATAGTAACGCCGAAGTGTGACGTGACCGACATAAGTTCCCTTCAAAGGGTGCTTGAAGAGTGTGGACAGGTGATGGGTCCGATTCGAGGGTGTGTAAATGCGACAATGGTTCTTCAGGATTCGGTTTTCGAAAACATGACACGCGCACAATGGGAATGCACGATCCGCTCAAAAGTTCAATCTTCATGGAACCTTCATACTCTTCTTCGTAAGGACCTTGATTTCTTCATCCTACTGTCCTCCGCAGCCGGAACTGTGGGCAATGCGGGCCAATCCAACTACGCAACTGGCTGCACATTTCAAGACTCGTTGGCTCGATACCGTGTGTGCGGTGGCCAGAAATCATTATCCATAGATCTTGGCCCCATGCGCACTGTCGGCGTCGTTGCTGAAAACGCGATCCTGAAGAGGAGCTTCGAGAAGTACTTGGGTCTTGCTCATATAGAAGTAGATGAATTCCTCACGCTCCTAGACATTTTTTGCGACCCCGAGTACCGCCCGCCTCCTTCTGCCGCCAGGGGCCAAGTTACCATGGGCATTGTCACGCCGGCTGACCTTCTTATGCAAGGTAATGATATGCCCCTTGAGCATATGCATCGATCACTTTTTGCCTACTTCAACCACGCCATAGTTGTATCGAGCAACTCTATCTTGGCAAACAGTGTGAACTCTGCAGCATTGTTTCGGCAAGCGGAAACTACAGAAGAGATGACCAACGTGGTTGTCGAAGCACTGGGGAGGAAGCTTGCGCGTGCGCTGTCTATACAATCTGAAGACGTCGACGTGGACAAGCCTCTGCACGTGTACGGGGTAGATTCACTTGTTGCAGTGGAACTTCGAAACTGGATCGCCAAGGAGTTCGCAGCAGAAGTGCCTGTCTTCGAGTTGATGAGCGGCAGGACGGTTTCGGCCATTGGACAGTTGGTAACCAAGACTAGTCAGGTCAAGAGAGCGACGTGAGCTCGGCATGTACTATAGAGCTTCCGACGACGAACCAATTGCGCATGCATCTCTTCTCGGGTTATCTGTTCTTTGATGCTATCATTTAGCATATTACTGTTATCTAGAGGATGATATTTCGTCAAGATGACTGTAATCAGTAGATATCAATGATTTTAGGCTCGATTGTTCTTGGCGATATTGATATCTCGTTCGTATATAGCTCGCTCCGTCGTACTTAGACGACGAAGAGTCCTACACATCTGTCCAAGCTATCGTAACTAGCGAGCGGAGAATGTATGATAAATGGCTAGAAGCAATTCATCTAGTCAAACATTAGCTATGCGATAACTTATAAGTTTAGATGATAAGTTTCTATTTCTTGACCCTAGGGTCGGCATAAGCGATGATAGCAATCTTGGAACCCATGAGGTATTGATCCATAGCTCCGTGTAAGTGCACGTGGCAATAAACCGCTTTAGGAAGGTGATAAGAAACACAGCACTCGCTTATTATGTAGATATCTTCATATTCTGAATGTTTATAGCTTTCAATCGACTTAAGAGTAAATCTCAATACTTGTTGACCGGGTCGAGACTCAACCGCCAAGTCTTAAGTTAGTCAGAAAGTACGGATAGGCATTCCGCCTCTCTGGATAGAGATAGATGGAACACAACGTGCATACCTAGGAGGGTACAGACTTATTTCAGCTGAGGCGATCAGCATTCAGCGTGTAGGTACGTGTATCTTTTAAATTCCGAATTGATAGGGCTGGCCGCGCAACTGTCATGTTCCAAGGTTGCTACTGTTTCACCACAAGAGATGAAATGAAAAGATAACTTATTAGGTATAAGTGGTGGTCTGCGATTTGTCAGACTTTTAAATATTAATTATTCATTGTAGAGGGTATTACATAAGTAAACGAGTAGGTATTTTGTTAGAAGTATCTAGGTACCTCTGCCGAAGTGAATAT
Organism: Jackrogersella minutella; assembly: GCA_022578535.1. Taxonomy (NCBI): domain Eukaryota; kingdom Fungi; phylum Ascomycota; class Sordariomycetes; order Xylariales; family Hypoxylaceae; genus Jackrogersella; species Jackrogersella minutella. The sequence goes on from MU388346.1 coordinate 24,550, forward strand.
TTGCAGAGCGCCTCAAGAGATAACGGACGCCACAGCAGAATAAACCCAATCGGCTTATTCAACTTAGAAGAAGCTGGGATTCGTGAGGAGGGGCCGATGTAACTCAAGACGCTCATTCCCCTTTTAGGAAGATCACAGTCGGTGTTACCGCGCTCTGCATCTTTACGTATCTGGGTGGTATTTTTCAAGTACACTAGCTGCGACGATGTCTTACAACTTTTGATCTCATTCGAAGCTGCCATGCCATAATACAGCCAATAGCAGCTTCCAAACGACACCAGCTGTATGGAGCCACCTTGTATTTGCAGACGAACCATGCAAGTTTTGATCGTTTCTATCACAACGCCTCAGGGCTATCATTTAGAAAGAGTAGTAATATGAGGCCAATTACAGCCAACTATAGAATGACAACAGTTAAATGGTCTTTATCGAACTTGTTCAACTAATGAGTATTTAGATCTATGCGAATCACTTTTAGGTGCACTTTTAGTCCCGAAACCCCACATGGTTCTATCGCTAATCTAAGGCTACGTACCTAGGTACTTTTGTACGTTTTGGGTATTGGAATCACCTACCGCTACAAAGAATAGTAAAATCTATCTCGCCGAGTAGAACAATATGTTGTCTTCGGGGTCACATATGGACGATGTCACACTTAGGTACGCAATAAGTACCTCCACCACTCCATTAATTAAAGTAACGTCGTTTCGTTTATATCCGTAATGGATCTTCGTTAGTTGTGCCGTGTTAGATGCGCCTATCAGTACCTAGGTACGTACTGAAATAAGAAAAGAATGGAGAAAAGAGTTACAGGGGCCTATCCTAGCTTATCCCCAACTTTTTTCGCTATAATCCTCGTTATCAAGAAGGACTGTCCAATCAGGAAAACAACTTTTGATGCATGGCGGAAACTACTATGTAATTGAAGAAGGGAAGAAGAAAAAGAGTTTATCGGCAGCCCCATTCATTTCATAGAATTCATGATTTTTATCTTTTCAACCTTTTTCATCTCGTGAGGTCGCGTTGTGAACAAAGTCCTAGTGTCTTACAAACAACACGACATCATACAATTTCGGACGAGAGTGCAGGGATTTGTATCACAAATTCTATGGACTTTTCACCTATTAGCGAATTCATATCTATCTCCCGTCAGCTCGAGCAACGATTGTGACTCCGGGATCTAGGATAGCTTTTCGCCTTGACCGTTGATTGACCACTCACATCTCATCAAATCAAGATTCTGCGTATCACCGCGTACCTAGTGCCCAGGTGCCCAGGTGGATGGTCCCCCCGATGGATGGGTCGTCTATCAGCAAACTGCCATCCCCGATTAGATAGGATGGCCTTCCCCTTCTAGAAGGCCTCCATACCTAAGGTGCCCATTGGAACCTTTAGCGTCGGCCGGGTTCATCTGGACAACGCGCTCAACGCCGATGTACGATTTCCCTACCGAGGCTGGTCTTGGAAAAGTATTAAAATTCTTGTGTGTCCTACTCTATCTGGAAATGTGAATCGATTGTCTCTTCGATGCCCTGGTCCGCCACTCACTGACCATAAAACCCTTCTATTCGCAACCTTTCTTTTCTCCCTTTGTTCTTTTCACTTTACTCGCGCGTTAAGTTCTATCTATCTAGAGGGACATAACGTGGTCTCCAATCCCCACAATTGGTTGGGCGAGGATTAGTTTCTCCGAGTCGAGTCGAGACTAACAAGAGAAGATTAGAGGAATAGGAGACGAAGCGAAGGAAAATTTGTAAAGAAAGCTTACTCATCTCTCACCTCCGACTCAATGGGTTCTCCTGAGGTCAGAGGGCTTGCCGGCCACAACTCCTCACTTCAAGAAGGCGTGGCTCCGAACCCTGATCCCGCTCTTGATGTTGCGAACGAGCATCACCACGGTCACATTCACCATGGAGGATTGGCTGCGAATCCCGCCAACCATTCAAATGAGGTCGTTTATTCGACTGCCTCGCCGAGTAAGAGTTTGGACAAGCCACAGGACTATGCTGCCGCCGAGAAGTCAGTCACCGATGAAGATAGTGGAAATGTCGGCCACATCCGGGGCGAAGAAAACGACGATAAACCAAATTACATCGTGATTTTTTACCGAAAATTTAGGCCCTTTGTTCACCTCGCCATCTGGATTGTGTTCACCGCGTAAGTTGATTGCGACTCTTGGTGAATATCGCAGTCGCGTGCATGAAGTCGTGGAGCTGACATAGATTGTTCAGATGGTGGATATATGGGCTTGTTCGTTTCCGAAATGAAAAGAACTGGTTGATTCCGTTCCTGGTGTATCTGGCGATCACTCTTCGCATCATTTTCCTCTGGATTCCGGTCAAATATGTTATGATGCCTGTCAGATTCATCTGGCGCCACACTGCTTTTAGGGTCTATGAGTTCATCCCTAAGAAGCTTCACCGACCACTTGCCGCCCTCGTCACTGTCGCGGTGTTTTTGATTGGGTCTATGGTGCCTGAAGAGACCGGCGAGAACACACGCGCCCGCCGAGCGCAGTCTCTGTTCGGACTAGTCGTGATGATTTTCTGCTTAACCATATCGTCGAGGAATTGGAAGAAGATTCCGTGGCACACTGTCATCGGTAAGCAACGCCGGAAATCTATAACCACTATCATGTTCGCCGACTAACTCTCACTCCCCTCAAAGGTGGGATGCTTACTCAATTTGTCGTCGCCGTCTTCGTCTTGCGAACTCAAGCTGGTTACGATATTTTTAACTTCATCTCCACTTTGGCCCGTCTTCTACTCGGTTTCGCCGATGAGGGTGTCGTGTTTTTGACAGACGCTTCGGTGCCTGATCTAGGTTGGTTCTTCACCGGCGTCGTGCCTCCAATCATCTTCTTCGTGGCCCTAGTTGCCCTTTGTTATCACGTGGGCTTGATACAATGGTTCGTCGGCAAATTTGCCGTCTTTTTCTTCTGGACTCTTCGCGTTTCTGGTTCCGAGGCCGTGGTTGCTGCTGCCACACCATTCATCGGACAGGGTGAATCTGCTATGCTGGTGCGCCCCTTCGTGCCACACATGACCATGGCCGAAATCCACCAGGTCATGACGTGCGGTTTTGCCACGATTGCTGGTTCCGTGCTCGTGGCCTACATCGGACTCGGCATAAATCCACAGGCACTCGTCTCTTCTTGCATCATGTCTATCCCTGCCTCCCTAGCTGTGTCAAAAATGCGGTGGCCGGAGACAGAGGAGACACTAACATCTGGTCGCGTTGTCATTCCGGACGACGATGACCACAAGGCAGCTAATGCTTTACACGCCTTTGCGGATGGTGCCTGGCTTGGTCTGAAGATTGCTGGTATGATCGTGGCCACTCTCCTCTGCATTATCGCGTTTGTCGGTCTGTGCAATGGACTTCTCACATGGTGGGGTGGTTATTGGGGAATTCAGGAATTGACCATCCAATTCATTCTCGGCTATTGCTTCTACGTCGTTTCGTGGCTACTCGGCGTGCCCAATGAGGATCTATTGCCTGTCGGGGAACTTATTGGGCAGAAGATCATCATCAACGAATTCGCCGCGTTTGGTGCCCTTCAATCTCAAGACCGCTATAAGTCCATGACCCAACGAGCCCAGCTTATTGCTACCTACGCATGTTGCGTGAGTCTTGAGACCCCAAAGTCCCCATTAATTTTAAGCAAAGATTTGACACGTATATAGGGCTTCGGCAACGTCGGTTCTCTCGGTACTCAGATCGGTGTCTTGTCGCAAATCGCCCCTGGTCGTGCTGGAGACGTCTCTCGAGTTGCCATCTCAGCTTTGATCTCTGGTATCATCTCCACTCTGACATCTGCTAGCGTCGCCGGTATGCTGTATACAGATGCCATAGGAGCACCTGTTTCTTCGGCATCATAACGGTAAGAGGTCGAGGGGTGATGGGATAACTGGATGCATGGTACTCAAAAAGGCTACCTAATGAACATTTGTATGAAATGGAAATGAAATACCCAAACGAGTTTAATTGATATTTATTGAAGTCGGATGGCAATGCGATTGTGGTACTACGTCAAGATTGCGAAAAATTGCGACATCGAATCTAGGTTAATTCATGCTAGTCGGTTGGATTCGTCTTCGAATTTACACGTTATTAGCCACCCCCTTAAAATCACTAACATTGTTACTAATCAGAAGGATCGCAGGCAAAGTTTTAGACGCCGAGTCCCATGTTGTTAGCAGGCAAAGTCAAACATAAGCCGGTAAAGCTTCCAACGAAAATGTTGCTTATTAATCATTACTCGACGAGCGTGTTATTAACAAGCATACAAAACGAGGGAAATTACAGTGCCAAAGGAATGAAAGCTCCATAAGCTATTTTTCATACCGCCAATCGCCGCGAGGGAAAATGAATGAAGGGACCTCGATCTATGAGCCATCCAAAACTTACAATGGCTTACTAAATGCCTAGCGACGGTCACAACAATCCTAGCGCGCCCGTGCAGCATTACCGAATACTCAGATGTAAAACATGGTATCTTTGAGACGATCATGAACGACGAGGTTCCCAAGCCCCGTCGAATCATCCGCATAGCACCGAGCCCGCTGGCAGACGATATCGGCATAGTACGCCGGCGTGCAGATGCTGACGGCGCCGGTGGTCCGGCCGAAGACGTAGCACAAGCCGAGGGTGAAGGTCTCCAGCTTGTTGGCGGCCCCGCTCCCGTACCGGTCGCGGAAGATCTGGTCGTGCACGACGAAGTAATGCGCCGGGCGCGCGGTGCCCTTGAAGGGCTTGTGCGGCTGCAGGAAGAAGTCCCAGCTCAGGGCCTCGGTCACGCCGCGGTCGACGACGGTGCCCGGCGCCGGGTTGCCGGACGCGTCGTAGAACCGCATGTGGTGCCGCTTGCCCACGACGACGATGGTCAGCTTCGGGGGCTGGCCGCGGGGGTAGAGCTTCGCGCACGCCTCCTCCAGCTGCGGGAGCTCCTTGCTGCGCACGAGCTTGTACTGGCCCTCCGAGACGCCGTCGCGGTAGACCAGGATCTTGCTGGGGTACCTCCTGTGCTTGGCGAACCACAGCTTGAGGCGGGTCGTGAGCATGTGCTGCAGCTCCGCCACCATCTCCTCGCCCTTCTTCTTCTGCTGCTGGAGGATGGCGGGCCACTGTCCGAGGTTCTCGTCGATGCTCGCGACCATGCCTGCGATGCTGGGGGCGTTCTGGGCCGGGGAGTGCGTGACGTCGATGCCGACGATCATTGTCTCTTTCAGGTCGAGGATCGCGGCTTGGTCCGGCATGTCGATTCTTTGGTTGTAGTTATTGAACTTTAGGTTGAACTTGAGAGCGATGTTTCCCGCGAGACTCTTCGTGCCCCTTCCGAGGGTCTCGTTGGCAATACAAACCGTTGTGAGCCCGAATTTGGTGTCGGCCAGTCTCTTGACGCAGTTATAGATGTACGGCTTCTTATCTGGCAGGACCACGAGTAAGCAGTCGAGTCTATTTTTCTGGCAATCTGCGAAGAGTCTGGCGAGTTGGTCTGCGGGAGCCTGGTTGCTGTTGGGTACGTTTATGATCTCTGTCCGCTTCGGGTCGTTGATATTTATACCCATTCCCCTTAAATTCTGACAGAGCTCATTGACCTTCTTGGGGTCAACGGAGTTGGAAGCTTTTATAACCACACATATCAATTCCTTCCGAGATGATCGGTCGTTTATGAAGCGCCCAAGTTTCTTATAAGCCAAATTCCATGAAATAGCGTCACGCACAGTCCCGTTGAAATACTTCAAGCTAGGCGTAGGGAGAATGCGACCTTTCACAGTGATCAGTTCAGGGGCGGGAATCGAAAAGCCGAAATTGTTCTATCAATAATGTGAGAAGTCATTCATCCCTCAAATCATTTTCGACTTACTAGTCTCTTCCCCTGGTTGCCACTGCTGGAGAGAAGGCCTATCGCATCTACGCCACCCGGCGAAATGTCGTTTGCGTCTTGCTGGGGATTGCGGACTGCTACGTCAATCATGCTCTTGATACCCTCCTCCTGATCCAAGTTTATCTTCACCCTTTGCCCGACCAACACTGTGCAGCGGTCTGGAGGTAGATATGTCGGTTTTGCACGCGTTCCGACGTTGATCACCGGCAACGTATCATCAATCTCCAATTTATATTCTGTAAAAGTTAGCATGTGTACCTATGTTAGGATTCACACAACAAGTATAGAAGTTATGATGAGATGCTCACGCTTCTTGAAGAAATCGAAAACGGTGATGTAGCCATCGTTAAACCAGAACTTGACCTTCTTGGCTGGCGCTCCGTAAAAGGCCACTATTGGCGGATTCTTGATCTTCTCGCCCGACTTTTCTGTGCCATCCTGCTCAGAGGCAAGGTCGAAGATGGTTCGAACTTGTCGAACATTGTCTCCCGTGTGATACTTCCGCTTGATTCTTAATCCTTTGAGAAAGTTCGCTACCTCCCAAGGGGAAGCTTTGCTGCTGCTGCTTTTGTGCATATACTTGATTACGATATCTTTGAGATCCCCTGGAGGATAAAATACCCCGAAGCTAACATTGATGTTGACGAGAATCCGCAAGGTCGCGAGCTGAATGCTAGAGTAGTAGCCCTTGATTGCAATCAGGCCACGACCGATAGGGGTTGTCGACTCTCTATCGCTATGTAGGAAAGACCTGCTGGAACCAATTGTGGCATGGTCTTTAGACTCCATAGGAAAATGATTCAGGAAGATGTTGAGTGCCTGGGCGATCTTCTCCTTCTCGCAAGGCTCAGTGGGATCCCTCAAGTACTTGTAGAGGGTAGAAATTGACATTGACCACTCATGCACAATTTTGATTATGTATTTTTCTTCCTTCGATGGTTTCTTGTCGTCCTCGTCCCTGTATGATATTTCAAATGATCGGGTTTGAAGCTCCTTGCATGAGATCAGGATACCGGCGAAATCAGTAACTATCTTGTCTGGTTCATTTATCTGTTCGAGAAGCAGGCTGATGACGCGAGCAAGCTTCTTCCCAATAGGCTTTTCCGGATTCTCCAAGAAGACTATATCGTAGCGATGCAGTACCGCTTCCTCGTCTACCTTGAGTTCGACGCAGTTGGCCCGGAGCGTGACCTCCCGTCCCTGGTTTCCATACTTTGGCCTTTGCGGCATGCCGTTTTTGTGGTCAGCTTGGACTGGAGCAGCTGGTCGGATCCTGTCTTCGGCGGCTGTGATACTTGGAGAAGGTACAAGCGCGGCGCTGTGCCATTTTGTGTAAGCAATAGGAAATGGGACTGAGGGTAGCATATATCCTATGCAGTCTTGACTCACCTCTGGGTTGTAGGCTGGTTACCACCATAAGAGCTCTGCCCACGACCCCTGCCTCGCCCTTGGCCTTGGTAACTGCCTTGCTGACTTTGATATTGGCCCTGATATTGACCCGGTCCACGATGACCACCACCACGACGTTGATTTCGATCCCGATCTCGATCCATGATCAGACTTTACTAAATAAGCCGTGACAATATTGGTAGGGGGTCAGATAAGGTCGTCCCCTTAGGGATATGGGTAATTGTATGTGATGATGCAAAGAGGCCCTAAGCTACACCGTTAAATTTAATGCAAGGTAGATAAATAATATGATTACTCTGAAGAGAGTTGAGTAAGGGGCAGTAGACTTGTTGTATATACATATATGGTAGGTATGCACACGCGTGAGTACATTAATTCATAGGTACTTGTTCGACCGCAAGCACTCTCTAGTAACGTATCCTTCGCGTGTTGGCAACTTTGAGTCGTAGCAGGTTTGCTCAATCATAATGATTTCGCTGTCAGCACAACTTGCTTTTATGTTTGCATGTCAACCACGGACAACTATCTCTTTTCTGCGTCCACTTCAGATTGGGCCTAAGGGTTCTCATCATACATTGTAGTCTAACGACTCATAATATTACAACATTTCACATGTGCTACATAAAATGCTTGTTGTAAAGACTACGTTAAGACAGCGTATCAATAAAAAAAACATTCATATCGGTATGTTGCTAGATGCATCCGACAGGTTGGAATATCGATAAAGCTGTCTGATTGCTGAACAGACATTTAGTTATCTGATTGATTTCACGTTTGACTAGCCATAACGAATTAGACTTATGATTTTACTGGTTAAATTGTTAATAGATGTTTATGTTGTGCCCATCGTCATGGTGCTTTGTTTGGTCATCTTATCACGCCCCTAACCATATGATATAGGATGTAACAGCGTTATACCGCGAAGAACTCTAACCCTGACTGTACCAGATTATAGTAATTACTTAAATGTAAGTGAACATACCCTTACATACAAGAGACTCTTTAGGAGACTCTCCATTAGGGACTCTCCTGAGCTATGTACCATGTATTATTACGTAAGCTATATCTCCTATATAAAAGGCAGTCCTCCATCCACAGAGTAGATATTAGAATCCAATACTCTTATACCCAGGGCCCGGATCAACTCCACCGCACTACACCAAGGCCTTTCGTATAGTGCAGTGGATTAGTGTGTACACTAAATGCCCTTCAATAGTGCGTGTATGTGGGTGGATTAGGATTTAAGAGACCCTTATTTTTATTATTAGTATATTTCCGCGAGTTGCTGCCGAGGACTTGGGAATTGGTGGCGGCTCGCGATGATTGTTGACGCGGACGGAGATGTGTACCCCCTATTTCCGTCAAAGCCCGAGCTTAACAACGGAACGCGACAATACAATGAGCATCAAATTTGATTTTATTTGAATTATATATGGAATTTGAATCTCATCCTCTCGGTAGCCCAAGTCATATGTAGATTGGTTTTCTAAATTGCATCTCCAGTCGAGCTCTTCACTCAGACATCTTCCAACATTTCTTGGGTCGGCTCCATCCAGGCTTTCTTAATCTTCGGCGTCGGCGCTGTCGTTGGCCCCTTTTACGACCGCGGTTACCTGAAACTCATCATTTTGGCCGGTAGCTTCTTCGTTGTCTGGGACCACATGATGCTCTCCCTGTGCACCGAGTACTGGCAGGTCCTACTAGCGGCCTAGCCTGGGGCTTCGCTATCGGCATCGGAGGCAGCTGCTTGTTCGTCCCCTCCCTCGCGATCATGCAACCCTACTTCAGCAGCAATCTTGGGCTTGCCATCGGTATCGCCGCGACTGGGAGTTCCATCAGCGGCGTCATTTACCCTGTCATCCTCATCAACTTCATCGACAAGGTGGGCTTCGGGTGGACTACTCGTGTGATTGGCTTCGTCGCCCTCGCCGCGCTATCGATTCCTCTTGCATTTTCAAAGATGCGCACGAAGTTGCCTGGAGTGCGCCGCATTGTTGACATTTCTGTATTTACTGACGGCCCCTTCTGCCTCTGCATCCTCGCCTGTTTCCTTGGGTATACCGGCTGCTATGCGGCTTTCTACTACATCGGTGTTAGTGCACTGGCGTCTAACATCGCCTTTCTCGTATTGAGTTTGCGATTTTGCGATATGAGACTGACCGCAAATGTTTAGGATAATGTCTCACATCACGAGAGGTGTGTTTTTCTGTTGATGAAGCGATATGTTAATTAATAGTTGGTCTAGGTAGGTAATAGAAAAGAGTAGGTTCCAAATCGATTCCCTGTAACCTATGTATAAAACTATCCCTAGGGATGGAATAGCACCTATGCCAGAACATGTCTAAAAGTTCCCCTATCTCATATTATATATAAAATCAATTTAAAGCTCCCACACAGCTATCTGCTGCCGATGGACGTGATTAAGAGTTAAAGGGGCTATGGTTAGGGTTAGGGTAACAACTCCATCGATGTCAGGGGCCAAGGGTAGCTTAGGTGTGGCTCAGGCGTGGCGGGCTATAGAGGCGCCCCTATGGGGGCCTACCGGCTGGGTATATAAGGGGGGAAAGATCCCCAGGAGTTTTGGAAGGGCAAGCGTCAAGGACTTCATCAATCTATCAACTGCTTTTATCACACAGCGAGCCTATGGCAAGCCTCTTGTAACTGATCTTTCACTCTGTGACACACTACCACGTACGGGCTACACCCCTGACAATCGAACCCTCTTTCTAGGTGCCCTCAGTCTGAAGCTTACAGGTTATATATCCCAATTATTATGGTTTCGATACCTTCAAGCTCTAATTGAGACTTATTTGCTTGCTAAGATACTCGCAGTTTTCATGACGGGAGGGTTTGGTTGTGTCATTCCAAGAAGAGGACGTTAATCCGGCTTAGAGTTGCACCCATAAGAGAATACACTCAAGTCATAATGTGATATTGCACGTTTTATGAGTATATGGCAGGACTAAACGCATATTACCGAAGGAAAAGTGCTTATGGTATACGTAGTTACGCAAGTCGCTTCTTAGATAGGCAATTTATCGCAGGGAATTTCCTCATTGGGTGTCACCCCACGATGCTATTGGCCACAGCTTATTGTCCAGGATTCAAATGACTGAAATCCTAACCATAACAAGCTGAACTACCCTACCGCCAAGCCCAGTCGTAGTCCAGTTGCCAATTGCCAACCCCCTGGACCAGATTATCAACGCGACCTTATCGGAAACTGATCCTATACAGGTTCTGAATCGTACCTTTTGGCTATGGTTTGGAGCACCGGGAGAATACAACGCCCCAATGCTTCAACTACAGAAATCCAAGTTTCATACCTGAGGGTGTCCCACTCATCGAGACGGAACCCTTCAACTATATCACATGCACCTAACTCCCATTGGCGTCATCCAATATCCCGAACGGGACTATCTTTCCTGCTCTCCCAACGGCGTCGGACGGTGTGCCCCAAGTCTGTCAGTTAAAGTACGGAGTGACGCCGATGACAGAGGAAGATATATTTCAACGTTACCGATTTTCTCCTAATGAGCTCAAGAACTCGAAGCGAATCATTTGGTCGAACGCTGAATACGATCCGACATCTTCGATCAGCGTTGATTATCTACCCATCTCGACCGACCCATGCGCGTCAAGGATGATACTAACTAGCAACATGGCCCATAGAGAAGATTTGTTCGCACCAGATCCTAAAGACAGTTGTCAGTGAGACTCTTTCATAACTACGAAACAAGGAGTTGCAGATATTCAAAGAGTGGATGGACTTTTGTTGACAAGGTCGCATCAACGACCGCTCAGTTATCACATAAGTAGACAATTTATTATAATAGTTCTTATTTGTATTAATAATATCAACTTCTACTACTTAGGCACCTCGCTCCCCTACATTAAGGTTTTCAAAGTTAAGAAGACTTCCCAATTTACTCTAGGTAATCAATTCTAACCCCTTTAACAGTAACATGCTCTTATAATATTGGTATTCGAAAAGAAAATTAAGCTAATTCAAAAGGTCCTTGTTTATTCGCACTTGTTGGCATCTCTTGGGGGATTAGGTTGCCAGGAGTAATCTTGACCCGGTATTCCTCCTGGTAAATTGAATGTGAGTTTCCGTTCTGTGGCTCAGTTATATATTGCTGTAGTCTCTTCGCGTGTCTCATATAGGCACAAGTACAAAGAATTGCTATCAGTCCTGCTATGGTGACTGAAATCCCGATGCCAGCCTTTGCTCCAACGCTTATTCCAGTAGATCCTTCTCGGTCACTACATTGTTGACTATTTTGCACGGGTTCGAATGTATTAGTCGGGTGTGAAATTATGCCGGTAGTTGGAATGTTTGACGTCGCTGTGGGAATTGCGGTACTTGAGTTACTCGCGGGACGTTCGTCCGTGACATTGAAATAGGGGGAAGACATTCGAGGGCTTGATTGATTTCCCTGCAGCGAACTAGCCCCTTCAAACATCCAGAAGAAAAACACATTCGAATTCGTTAGATTAAAGTCGTATTGTTGAACTATCCAGTCAAATTTGGCTGCTGCATTATTTGTTGTCTCTGTGGTAAATTAAACATTTAGTTAATATCTGTTGTTACTTACAGATTGGAAACACGGGACACCCTCTTACTCACCAAATACTACAGGCCCCAGATTTGCCGAACCTCCTTCGGGAACCTCCTGCCAAAGAGCGATAGAGAATTCTGTGAATGTCGTCTTAAATTCGATGGTTTGAACTTCGCCGATCCTCCACATCACCCGCTCAGCAGGGGGGTTTGAGAACTGTGCCAGCACTGTTGTAGCAATTACAATGATAAGAGGAACTTCTAGCATGTTGAAAATTGGCGAAGAGCACTGCACTTCTGACAATCTGCTGAAATCAAAAGAGATTAAGTATTAATATGAATGAGCTATGGCTCGCATTGATGTTATTTACTTAGACCAATCAATCCCAAGACGGTGGATAGCCGCCGCTAATCAATAGATGCGCATACATCAGGAAGAGCCGCGCTAGGTTTTGGTCAATGTTGGTATAACTTTTACTTGACTATTCCAACGCCTTCATTTCGGCATGCCGAAATGTGATGAGAGAGAAGTCGGCTATGCAGCCGCACGAGTTGAAACAAGAAGGCAACTCCTTGTTAGTTTATCAGCGCTTAGCTCCGATGTTTCGTTATGTCTGATTCGTCAATGGTTTGCGTGAACCATACTGTCGGGTACCAATACATTACTTCATTGGATATAGTCCCAGTCGATGTAGCATTGCTGGAGGTTGGCCCGTCCCGTAAATCATACGATCTAAACATAGCCGTTGGTACAATATTCCGGACACTTATGTTATCTCGAATATAATTTTAACAGTTACCTGGGTAGTTAATAGGTAGCCTTCGCGCCTTAGACGTAGCAGACTGAAGTGACAGTCTTTTACTTCCTCTAACTTGAACTTTCCATAATTCTCTAAATGAGCCGCTTTTCTGATGGCTGTTCGACTTCCGTCAACACGGGTTATTAACGCCGTTATTATCATTTTCGTTACTGTGTTGACATATTTTCGTTTACAGTGGTCTATGAAAAATATAGATTTCCGTAATAGACTGATCGATGATATTGGAAATAGCACACTTGGGGTGAGTTTTAACAATGATAACTATTTGTGCACCCACCATGATGATGATATGCACCTTGGCAAAGTGACTAATCAAATGACATTGCAGTTCCAAGACATCCTCGTGGTCGGCTTGCCGTCACGAACAGATCGACGTGATGGCATGGTCTTGCAGGCCGGCCTCAGTGATATGGAAATAAAATTCGTGGATGGCGTTAGCGGAGGGAAAGTACCGGACAAAGCGATTCCTACGACATCTGACCATGGACGAATGAACGACGCTTCTTTAGGCTCATGGCGTGCGCATATGAATGCCATCCAAGAGTACGAAATTACATCCCAATTATAGCAACGCCGATTTGTTGACTTGCGTTTAATAGAGTTGTTCGGAGGAATTTAACTTCTGCTCTCATCCTGGAAGACGACATAGATTGGGATGTTAGGGTTAGAAACCAACTAAGAGACTTTGCCTTGTCGACTCAAGCTCTTACACAGCCTATGCGTGGGGCTTCGGGCTCGTTTGCCGACTCGACTTATCCAAATCCATCTATGGAGGCAGCCGGAACTGTTGATGATCTTCCATTCTATAATCTCCCTGACACCGAACCTCCGAAGATCTCACCTTATGGGGATAGCTGGGATCTCCTTTGGGTTGGCCATTGTGGTATGCACTTTCCGTTCGAAGACAATCTGCTTCTACCAAAGGGGCGAGTGATTCACCCGAACGACGAAACAGTGGCTGAGAAACGGTATCTTTGGACATTTAATATCCCCTTTACCTTAAAGGAGAAATATCCGGAACACACGCGAGCTGTACATCATGTTCAGGAAGGCGTATGTTCACTTGGCTATGCGGTTAGTCAAGCGGGAGCACGGAAACTTCTGCACGAAGTAGGCCTCAAGGATCTTACAGACGGATTCGATATTCTCCTTCGATTGTTCTGCGAGGGTGCCAAAGGACGGAGGTATCATAATTGTTTGACAGTTCAGCCGGCACTGTTTCACCACCACCGTACGGCTGGTCCTCTCAGCGCTGCCAGTGATATTGGAGATCATGGAGATGGTTTTAGAGATAAAAGTTTCACTGATATGGTAAGGTGGAGTGTAAGATTAAATGCTGATGTGTTATTAGAGGGTGGTACGGAAATCGTTGATCAATATCCTGATAGCAATGAGAACTAGATGCAGATATAAACTGTACATCATATCGTTTGAGTAAATACTACCTTTCAGAGAATGAGGAAGCATATTTATATGAACGTTTTCGTTTAAGAATTTAAGCAGTTAAGGAATTCAGGGGTAATTCCCCCTATTTTTGTTGATGACTAAGCCACGTGTGGCGAAATGTAGACATTCACACAATCATGTAAATACATACTATATACGATGTAAGTTATCACAGATAGATTATACATTTCCACGTTAACTAATAGATTCCTAGGGGAATACGTAGATAAAATACTTTAACGATGAAGTTCAATATGATTGATATATTTAGAACTACCTGTGGTACCTCGGAATATAACCGATTTAGATTCTTGTATACATGTTGTGACACAATAGCTAGCCAATCATCACCCTCGCGAAGAAATTCGTACATGAAAATTAGATATTGATGAGTCAATGAGACTTGGTCTTCATTGGGTAGGCATAAATGAATCGTTACAGGTAGGTATGTAGTACGACTAAGGCAGCCAAACTGGTGTCTTTGACTACTTCCTGCTTCTTCCTCGTGAGACTACTAGGTTAGCTTTTAACCTAGTATCTGCTGAGTATGCAGTGTTTCCATCCCCCTCTTGAAATAGCAGAGTGTACTTTGTGATACATGCCTTATGGTTCCCGCTCCTGGCCGCCTATTTATTAGAAAACAATTTGAGATGGAATTTTAAACATTTTAGTAGGGTTATGATAGCTGTATAATACTTCTTTGGTTGGCTACTGATGTCAATATCCTCAATATAATGACAGATATATCGTGGGATTATAGGGGTACGTCGAACAACGACGCTTAAATAATGGTTACGACAGACTGCCAATTATAGTTATGTCCTAGACAAAACCAATCACCCGTCCCGCTCAATTTATAAGGCTGTAAAACGAGATCACACTTAGGAAGGTCACACACCATGCACTTAAACCCTTGGCCTTGCTCGTTTTAATTTGTATGTCTCAAATAAGAAGGACCGTGTAACTGGATTCATGGGGGTAGTAAATCCTGGTATGAGGACTTGAAGAAAATTATTTCAGAAAACCAAGCATATTCATATTACTATCTTCTAATATATGCAACCCCGAGCGTCATCCCCTACCGCGTGCCTTAACTCCGCCGATCGTTCCCGTCCAGTCCTTCAAACAATGTCGACACCGACCTTACCAGCCTCATGGGCTCCTACTCAACAAGGATGCCTTAGAACAGATGACTACTGGATATGGGACAACGGGGTCGTTTTGGACCAGAGGACGGTCCTGGGAGGTCCATCGCAGATATCTGGTTGTCTCCCGTCTACTTGGGGTGGAACTGTAACATACGCAGGGTCCGAATGCCCTTCTCAGTATACATCTGCTTGTCAAGGCACAACCTTCGCAGCAGTAGTAACGTGTTGTCCGACGTACGCTTGACAAAACTCATTGGTTAGGATTCATAAAACTGACAAGATGGTTTCCGCTTAGGGCTTATGCATTCTCATGCGAGTCGGGCTATTTGACTGACCACCATTCCGTGGATTTCCGCTGTTTATCACAGCACAGTCACAGCGATACTATGGTCGTCACCCAGACAGATCTCCAGCTCAATACGATAGCTATACAGACGCGGGTTAAGGATACTAACCGTCATTTGTACGCATTAGCAATACTATACACAACAGTAATTAGTCCATCCCTTGATACAGTGATAACCCTTTTTCTAATCGCGAGGAAGGCTCCAACAACAACAACTAGTTCTACGATTTCAACGATTACGCCGACGAGTACGCCAACGGAGGATTCAGTAACCGCAGAAACGTCAACTCAACCAAGTTCAACGACGCTAAGTCCCGGTCAGGCTGCAGGTATTGGCATTGGTGCAGCATTCGCAGTCCTCATATTAGCTTCCATTGTAGCATTTATCTTATGGAGACGACGAAAAGCGTTTAAATCTGTAGAGCAGGTATCGAATGTGGTTCAGTATATCGACTCCCTGCCACGCCCAAGGACTCCTGGTGAATTGCCCAGCTTCAGGGACCCGTCGGAATTGGACACTTTTCCGAATAAATAAACCATCTCTGTTCTATCATTCATTTCCTTGGTGGTATTGATAAGCTAAAGCAATGGTTGAGGGACGAACGAGAAAAGGGGTTTATTATGGAACCGTTGAGGTCCCCCTTTCAAACGGGTGGGGATTTAGTTCGTAATTTACACTAAAACTATACGTTTTCACATTTTGAATGTTGGCACATATTTGAGGGCTAATATATTAAGCTATAAATCTATCAGGTCTTAAAGCTTGTCGTTGTAAGAATGTACTTTTTTAATTGAATCAAAATACTATAATTAGATGCCTACAGTTCTAAGTAAAATATAATGGGCTAAATGTTGTTAATCGATGGTTATTCTGCTCAGAGACCTGTTCACTTCTATGACCTAACATTACGTACTACGTCAAAGGTTAGCTTGATATCGCAGACTCGGGGGGAGATTAGGCCAATGAAACGCACCGACGATTACCAGACGACTTAAAGGGCGAAAAGAAAAAGACCTCGAAATCGGAGGTAGGCTACCTTCCCTATGGAAGTCGGGGGAGCTTCTGTCCTCATTAACCGGACACCGTAGTGCTAGGACGATTCCGTTTTCAATGGGGACCTTTAGGTCGACATCAAAGAAGTTCTGCTTGCACGGTTCATAGCGCGAGTTGTGAGTCGAGCTGATGTGCCTATTCTCTCTCGCGCAGAAGTCCAAATGGGGTTGTCAGGAGAGCAAGCATAAGGTGGGTGATCTCAGTTCCATTCTATTTAAAAACCTCAACGGCAGGCTCATGGAAGTACCTAGTTACCTAGCATCGATCCAGAAACATATGGAAAACGGATATGGCACTAGCAGTCACGCACTTCCCACATTTGGGACTGAGGTCTATTATTCTAGAATCAGATGCCCTATCTCCCTTGGAGAGTAGGTTGACAGGCGGTCGTCTTCTATGGGTGAAATAGTGAGTTATCCTATGCTCTCACCTGTCGTCTTCGCTGAGCTTGAGAGGAGTTGACACATGAGGATCATGGATGACTATATGGGAGAGATCAAAGAGCAAAAGTCTGTGGAGCTTAATTGAATTTCCTCCATCAAGAAACCGGTGGATGATCCCAAGAACGAAAGAATAATAAGGGCAAGCGGTCACAGTGGCTTGACACAATGTACCTGAATAATGGCCTCATTACCCGGAGTAGACAGGTAGCAAAAATAACTAGACATACCGATGAGCTTGGAGATACTCTCTTCAAACTGGCGGGAGAAACACCTCATGGCGACGAAGATGAAGATAGCAAAAGAGAAATGAGAGAAATCGGTGCTGAGGTCAATCACCGCCTCAAAGTTATCATTGAGGAATACAAGGATAAGATCCGAGAATGCACTATGTAGATTGATAGGATAGCAATAACTACGTAATAGGTTCAGTCTACCCCCTTTTTACTCTTCATGCCTCAGAGGCTCTTTTATTTAAAAGTCATTCAAATTTCGTTACGAGTATCCCTTTTTACAAGTACCTGACACAGTAACCATGGTTCCATGCAGAGAAGAATGTTAAGATAGCTCTAGAAACAGGGCGGGATTCAAAGGCACTTGCTAACTATCTGCATAGTGACTATGGTGTTTCTCCCGAGCACATTCTTCGCTGTATGTAATATCAACACGCGCACCTCACCTCCCCATGAAATTAGTATGCTAAGATTCAACGATTTTCATGACAGAAACATTTTTAATAGCAAGCTGCCGTCTCGGAGTATCTTTGGATATGTTCTGATATGGTTTGGCGCCATGGAATACGCAAGAAGAGATCAGAGGATATGGCACCTTTGGTGACGTGAGGAGATGTATTATGACCTGGATATATTCTAAAGGGGCTTTACGTCAGGGGTGAATTATGCGAACATCACTTCAACCTGCCTAATATGGTTTGCGTCTAGCCCTTGCAGGGAACAACTTATCATTCTTCGCTCGATCGTGAAATTGGTTGACTTTAGGCAGAACTATGCTATGACGATACTGAAATCGTCATGATAACTCTGTAGGCTCCAAGAGTCATCGCAGCATCCTGTCATCCAAGGAATACGTACACCTAGGGGTTGAAGCCTCGTGGCGGTGGTGGCACAGCATCCGACGTTAATGAAACCGTCCGAAAAGCCGCACGAATCCGAAAGGCTCACGTAAGAACGCAACACGAGATCTCAGTGGATATTCTCTTCGCCCCCTTTGCCTTCATCCGGAAACTCGCGGTGCGTTGCAAAATAACAAGCCGAGGAATAAGAGCGAGCCGCTCACCCAGTGGGCGGGTGAGTGTGTGGGGAAAACTCACGAGGACTTAATTTTCATGTTATTGATGGGTACTGGACACTTCTCCGCCATTGTTGCCGCCCATGCGTCCTACGAGTAGTGGGTTTCGCTTGGGTATCATTGCATCATGGATTCGCTGGCCCTTGGATTCTTGGGGGAGACGTTCCAATAATCTGGACCCTCCATTATCCTACCCTCAACCATGTGAAATTTAAAAGGAAGAAAACGTTAAGAACAGGAGAGGGGAAAAAATAAAATAAAATAAGAATGAACAGAATCGACGCCAGGAATCCTGAAAGGAGCTCTTAGGTTATTCAACGTCATCAGACGTTAAGTCTTACGGCTAGAGGCTAATTTCTGCTGCCTGAAGAATTGGCAAAAGAAGAAAAACGTTTAAATTTGCGGCGGGAAAGAAAAAAAAGAAAAGAAAGAAAAAAGATAGTGAGTGTAGGTATGTATGAGCGCATAGGAGGCTCGGTAGGGCGCAAAACCCACAGGTGATCATCCCGCCGCGTCCGATCTGCGCGTCAGCAAAGTTTGAGCGAACAAAGTTGGGATTGGTGATGATGCGATGGGCCCCTGTTACGGTATTTTAACACCTACCATGTTTCTGTGGCGGCAAGGTGTACAGCCCGCTATGGGATTCTCTCAATCCAAATCTGCTGGTTCCAGAGACAAGCTAGCTCCTCACATTCTGACAATGGGATTCTACATAATATCGTAAAATCGAAGTTTCTTATGTCATGTCTAAAGTTGGGATTTTAGGACTTTGTAACCTTCGCTGGGGCAAGAGAGCGCCAATACGAATATCCTACCTACCGTGGAACATGTAATGCGATAACGGCCTTAAAGCAACCCCAAGAACCATTTTTTTTTGGCTTGGTCAGCTAGCCTAGTGTGTGGTGACAGGTTTTGCCGCTCGCCTAGGTACGTAGGATTTGCTGGGAATACACCTTTCAGCCCGCAGTGCGGAGGTGCGTCGCCTGTCTTCGGGGTGCGTTGCTGCAAGTGCTGATCGCGAGGCGAGGGTTTTGGGCGGCACTAATGCAAGCTCTTTACACATTTGTGTATTGATATTTTTTTTTATCCTAGAAAACCCGCATCTGGCCGTGGGTATGACAGGTAGAGTTTTACCTGTGAGTGCTAAACTATTTCATGACGGCCCATCCCGTACACACAGATCCTCTTTGCCTCTTTACCTCTTTACCTCTGAGAATAGTATTGGCTTGCTGGTCGTATTAAATGCTTCGTGTCTAAATCGTTGTGGTGACCTTTCGGACGAGCGGTCTGAATTCTATGATATTGCTATTTTCAATCTAGCCTATGGGATCTTAGAGAGATATAGAAAACCAACTAGGCATATGGCTCATTCTGGAAGATCCGCCAGAGTGGCCGGTCCTAAAGGCGTACCACCCATTTGGAATTAGGAATGGGGTACCCGGCAGAGCGGGCAGAGACCGGCATAGCCATCTGGCTATTGTCCCGTTAACTGCCCGGATTTCCTGCGAATGACAGATTCGGGTAAGTGGCGATGGGGTGGTGAGTCAGTTAGGGGGGGGAGAGCTAGATTTGTTGGTAGACATATCAGACTAGATCAACGGCGGCAAGGAGTCTTGCTAAGTTCGGAGGAGGAGCCAAAGAATGCCACGGCTCCCACACGAGAAGCGTGGGCAGAGACGCCGTTTAGGTGCTTTACCCTTCCTCAAGAAGCCATTGCATATGGTGGATCGTGACAGAAAAGTCGATTTTGTATGGACACTGGCGTCTCGAGATGCATATGGTAGGTATGTACAGTGCTCCTATCCTTGGGGCCTGGGCATGCAAATACGTACACATGCAGCGTGGGTTGTATGTAGTATACCTCCGCTCGAGCAGGCTGGTGCCTGCGTTTTCTCCCGACCGCGAAAGCATCGTAGATGGGTGGTTTGAATGCTGCATGTGTCTGCAGAGTCAGGGTTTTCTAGAGCTACCACATACTGCGTAGTATGTTGCTCTGATTGTTGCTCTGATGCGGAGACTTTGATAGTGAGGGGTTGTGAAGGGCTTCCACTCATATTCCGAGACCTGCTCACACCGCTAGAAAAAGTGTTCTTGTCCAGTGCAGCATTCTACTGCTCCTCGGTTATCTTAGCAAGCTATCTTCCCATGTAGCCTTGACGTTGCCCGATGGCACGAGCCGAATAAATCAAACCGAAGCTAAGCAAGAAGGTTACCGAATGAGGTATTTGGGGTGTCATATGGTTGCATGATGCTTTCACCTCCTGAGATTATCGATCGAGCTTCTTCTCAACGCTTAGGTCGACATACGTAAGATATTTGATGACTGTTCCGATGCAGTGGTATGACATTAATTATTGTCAGCTTCCCGTTCCGTCTGTCTGTGATGCTGGGGAGACGGCAGCACGTGGAAGAGGCTAGACACTTATGACTTTTGACTATTATCTACCTGCCTGGAAGGAATCTTACACCCGCAAGGAGTTATTACTAAATAACGACGAATACAATGTATTGTAAGTGCTACCTACGCGTACGAAGTACTGTGGTGGTCTTTGAATATTAATACCGATGCTTAAGAGCCTCCAATGATGATCGAGTTGCGGACTCCGATGCCCTAGCACATAGATATTTCCTTGCACAACCCGATAATTTTTTCAATTTCATGTCGGACGTGTGATTGGTAATTCCAACGTCACTCATAAATTGTGGTCGGCAGCTCGGTAACCGTAATACATAATATATAAATGTTCGCGTGTGATTTGACACGGTCAAAACGGGTCATTCCACGCGACCGAAGCCACGGAACTCCTACGCATCTGCGCATGTCACTTCCAAATCCCTACCTTTGATCCGCTTCCTTTCTACTGCGTATTTAGACTGAAGAAGAGCCGCTACTGCAGAAGCGGACTCATGCGAAGGGAAAATTCTTTCTTCGACTGGGAAGCAAAGAGGGGTTGAAAAGACACAACGACGAGACTAGTGCAATACTTTCTTGAGCTTCCCAATAATTTATCGTCGTCTGTGGAGTGCTTGCTGCAAAGTAACGTCTGGCCCTTTTCCAATACGTACGACTCAGTCCACCCACGTAAGAAGGATTTTTTTTTATGAACCGGCGGCGGCTGCATGTAGGTGGGGGTTGGGACACGGCCCAAAATCAGAGAAGTTAGTGTATGTCGACTTTTTACAGGCCATCAAAAGCCCGCCAGCAGGATTCCCAAAAGATTTTGGTAAGTCGACTTACGTATGTGGCTAGCTACCAACCATCGAGGTACGGTTCAGCGGTTACCGTGATGCTGCGGAGATTGGTAAATGCTAGCGTCCAACTGCGGCACAGGACCGTTTTATGATTTACATAGGTCGTCCGTCTAGCAGTTTATTACCCCGATTTGGTCGCCCAGGTCGCCTAGCCAGCAGCGGACCAAGTTGAAAGGCCAGAAAGGCTAAGCGATTAAGGGACTAGGTGTTGTATGTAAGGGTTCAGGGGAGCTGGGGAGGAGATATTCATAGCATCAATCCTCATCCGAAGTCTGCCCAGGCGCAGGGCGAATGATCTGCTTGACGACCAATTGTTGACATATTGTTTTACACGCAATTGGTTAGATCGATAACCGAAATAGTGAGCAGCTTGTATCTTTCCCTTCCTTCGTTAGCGAGGCTGGGCTGTGAAGGATGTTGTTCACTTTTGATAATAAGCAGCTACATTGACTGTTTGATCATCGAAAGACATCGCATCGTATCCCCTCTGAACCTGTCCGCTGTACATTTTAGCGTCATCCACATGGTCTGAGCTTGAAAGTAGATCCTGATAAATGTACGCAATTTCTTTCGCGGGGCCTAGTCGCGTAGGCTTTTAAATGTCTTCCCTTTTGTATTGATGATCTGGGATACAATAGGCCCACAGCCCCATATGGAATAACGTGGGATTTCTCTTGAAAGCTGAACATTGACTTGCCAGAAGAGGGGACGCTAAAATGTACAGCGGACAGGTTCAGAGGGGATATAGGTGTACATAAGGGTAAGTTCTCTTATTTCTGGTAGCGCTGACAAAGTTTTTAGTATCAAGATGTCAAGGAGGGAAATCCATGTGGCGGTGACGTATGAAGAAGTTGAGAACAGAAGGCGAAGCACTGGTATGAAGCAAGGGGTAATGAACTATGGAAATCTGGTGATCCCTAGTCTGGGCTTGTATTATTAATAACAAAGAAGAAAAAAAAGAAAAAGAAAAACCACACCCACCCACACCCACACACCCAACCCCAACGTACGATTGAGTACATCTATGAGGTGCTTCAAAAGTTGAAATAAAAATGGGATCGAAAATCCAAGTACCAATCGTGGTTCTCACTCGGCAACCGATCAAAAAGTTGAACGACAGGACGAGTGGATAATACAACAATTTTGGGACAGCGAGCCGAAACTGGTTGCTTCAAGTGAAAATCCCTCAGTCGTCTTCGATATTAGCAATTTAACTTATCCAAGAAAGATTTCAACGAGTTGGATTTAAAAGGGGGTGGTTTTATGATTGGGGATCCATCTGCTCTTTATGAATCTTATCTGTCATTGGTTAGTCACCGATAGCCTTGGGAGTTCGTTAAATTATCGGATCGGTACCTGAATACAAAAAAAAAAAAAACATACTAGGCCTATCTATGTATGTACATACCTAGTACGACAGATCTGTACGCCTGATAGGTAATACCTAGGTACGCCGAGCTTCACTTGGACGTTCGTCGGCTAGACAATATTCCATCTAAATTATCCAATGAAATGATCCGAGGCCGTAAACGTTCCTCGATGCTTTGGTAAGTATAGAAGTACTTTTATATGCACCATACATCTGTATGAGGTATTGCTTTCTACAATCGGATTCTTTTCAATAATGTCATAGTCACTTTTTGCTGGTAGCGAATTCTATATTATAATCGTGAGATAAACAATTATTACATACGAATATGCAATACATTGAACAATACTGATCACATAGCAAAACTATTATTGTGCTGTTTGCCTACGTACCTATTATGGCTGGTAATTCGATATCTATGCTGTTAAGGTACCTTAAATCCGTGACGCACAGCACATTCATTGCACGTCCCGATCATAGGGCACAGATATGGGTCTTTCTCTCCGTGCCACTTTCTAAGGTCCTTGCTCTTCTTAATTGGATAATTGGATAGAAACACGCCTCTGTACTTAACCTGGGGTTACGTATCCTTACCGCATGCACACTACCTACTTGTTTACTTGGCTTAGTGTCATGAGCAGCAAGAACAGTAACAAAGTAAATAAGCTATGTATTAAATCTTTGTCCCTGCTGTTTTCTTCATTGATGTGTCTTTGATATGTTTCTCGAATGCAACAGCATACATGTTTAACTATTGTATGTACATACAGATGAGGTACGTTTCATCTAAGCCTAAAAGCCTAATTAATGCGGTATGCCAGGTAGGGTAAGGGGGAGAAAAAAAGACATCGCATGAGCAGGATGCTCGTTGCTTCCGTTGAGAGGGTTACTATGTATGTTGAAACTTGAGATAATTACACTACATACATTAATAGTATGAAAAGTCGAACTTTACTGTTTTCGTATTGCCGACAGTACTGGGACAATAGGACCGTAGATTCCGCACAGGTCCGTATCCCACGTGCGACATATAAGAATTCCGTTTTGACCAGATGATAGTCTAACCTTTATCCAGATGAGTGATGCAACACATATCGAAACAAAGGAGATGAAGGTTCCGACATGAGTAAAAATCTAAACCAGTCGGTGACTCTCGAATAAATAAAAATATTGGTTAAAAGAGGCTGCGGGCTTAAAGAAAGAGAAATGGTTTCTAGTATATTCAGGGTCGAATCAAAGTAGGTAATTCCTTGAGAATCTCATCAAATCTAAAGTTTTGGATTGACTCGAGCTTCGATTTTATTTCTGGTACCATGTCAATGTGAAGCCCTTCAAAAGCACGTGGGGAAGAAAAGGGGGTACAAGGATAAAGCTTCTACACTAGTCCTAAACGAGCCAATGCCAGGCTGAACCCGTTTAAAGGGTAAGTTGATTTACTTTTCATTAGAGTTATTAGAGTTAAGAAAAATAAAGAAAAATTATTAATATTTGAAAGAAAGAGCTGCTACGCAGTATGATTTACGCGTATATTGAAAATACTTCAAGAATGTACTGTGCTTTTGGGACAAAAAAAAGAATAGGATAAGTCGACCAGCTTACACCAGAAAAGCCTAGAAGTAAAAATAAGTTTTTCCTTGATGGAGACCTCGGCCGAATTCCCAGCAATCTGCCACCTCCAGGCACCTGCTAACGACAAACCATATGGGGAAAACACGTATTGACTTGGTAACCCCGGCATAACTAAAATAGGTAGGACCCTGATTTTCGACAACGGGGGTTTTAATTTCCAATGAAAACAACAAAGAACTTTTACTTGTTAAAACTTGGATATGAGTAAGTAATACATTATTCAAGAATGCCTTAGGAAGGAATAAACGTTGTTTAATTTTAATTAATTAAATTCATGGCGTTATTCTCATGTCTGTAACGAGTACAGATTACAACAAAACAAGATGGAACTCGTTACCTGTCTATTTGGTTGCATACTCGTTGCATACCGTAGGTACCTAGGTAATTTCAATGTTGTCGAATTTGCGATGTATTTCAACTTTGTGTATGTACACTTGGTAGGAACCGTATTCAGTAATAGGGTCGGGTTCAACATCTATACTCGGGCCGTATTGGTGGAATCAAAGCCATTCGTAAGAGACATTTTCCATTCTTTCCACACTTCCCGCACACTTTTCACACCACCTGCCAGTTGTTCCTGTTCAATGTCGAATGAAGCCTGTAAATGGTACCGAGTACGGGGCCAGTACACTTTCTAGCAGTTACCTGAACCGTCCTAGACTCTAGGCGTGAGAGACCCACTGAAAGAACCTGGACCACCGCTATTCCTAACTTAATCCGCAACCTCCAGGTATATCCAATCAACAAGTTACCTACCGGGTGGACCACCCCCTTGTTTTCACTACTCTTTCAGTTTGGCCACTTGCCCTTTTTCTTTTTCTTTTTTTTCGGCGTCTTTTTTTCCACACCTGCGCGCTCGCCGCTTGCCTTCCACTCAAAAACTTGCACCAAAAACCTTCAATGCCCCTACAGTAGCCCACTGTAGGGTACAAGGTATTGGAAGAGGTTAGCGCTAGCGGTCAAAGAAACGGTCCCCACTTAGGCTGCACGAATATTGGAGACTTTGGTTGGCTGATTGTTTTTCCCAGCTTTCAAAGAAGTCGTTACTGGGGGTTGTCTAGGTTGTCTGAGTTGTGCGAGTTTGTGTGTACCTACTTGGTATTGTACCTAGTGGTGTGCAGTTGTGTAGTGTCGTGGTGGTGCTGTGGTGTGTGTGTGGGTTCATCCTTATTTTTTTTTCCATCTTCCCTCTTCACTTGAAGCCGGGCTCCATTTACATCTAGCATCACTTGCCATTTTCAATCTCATCCTCCTCCCTCTCTCTTTTCATCCCCCCCCATCCTTCAACCTCCCAAAACAACTCTTCTACCTCACCACCATTTTGCCGCTTCTACCTCCGTCTCCCTCTTTTTCTTACTTTCCTTTTTTTTTCTTACACCTTGCAATCCCGCCGCTTGCCAATCTATTCGACCTCGACCGGAAATTTCGATTCTCGGACTTGTCGACGTTAGGATTCAGGTTACTGCAATTCATTGGAAATACTAGAAAAAGAGAGAGGCGCGACGAAGTTGTATTTTGTTGTGCAGGAGAACGTGCTCGCGCTGGAAAGCAACGATACCTTGTCTCACTCAACATTGGATCTTTCATTGTCGACCTGTAAAGCGTGTCTAACCGTGATTACGATCAAAAGCGAAACATTGACAACGACGCCGACTGGGACCGTTGTTTAATACGAACACTACGATCATCGATTAGGTGCGACTCGACGGGACTCCTACGTCGAAATTTCTTTGTGAGCACTCAAGTTGAGTGAGTCTTAAGAGACGTTCTCATCACTGCCAACGTTCTTCCTACGAAGTAAGTACCTCTAACCACTCATATCACATATCTTCATTCTGTCATTATCCTGTTTTTATGGTCTGTCAACCACATAACATTTCAACTTCGTGATACTGTACATCCCGACGCATATCCGAAGGCTTTGATGGTCACACATGACACCGAGTTGAAATGACCTGAAAGACATCAATGCGATCATCAAACTGCCACAACTTTACACATCTGCTTTCGATGTTTTTTTCCTCGAATCTGTTCGAGAAAAAGAAATTGGCACATTCATTTATTATTTCCATTCACTTACACCAAGGCTTTTGTTTCCCACAAGCAACAATCTTAAACACCCATTCCCCATTACTGGACAACAGACTTGTCAACAAAACATCAAAGAACGTATTGCTTCGACTGAGTCCATTGTTTCACGCACCCAAACAATTATATTTAGCTGCTAACATGGTCCGTTTTAGGTTTTAGAGGTCTTAATTGTACCTTTTTCTATTAACGACGGCTTTCGCATTTTTTCCCTATCCTGACACATCTCTATCTTTTTGAGTCTATCGTCACCAGTTTCGGCCAACCTTGATCGAATCCACATCCGAGTTCTTCCGTCAAATTAGATCGACTTTCCTGTCCCATCGAGAGGCCGGTTTTCACTCAGACAATTGTCGATCCGACTTTCTACGGGATTCGTCTAATATAGAGGCAACCGATTCATGGCTGAAGCATTCTAATAGGGTTAAAAAAACCTCTTCCCCCAAAGACCCTCTCCTCCCGTCTCTTCAGCCTTGGGAATCGCAGCCAGTTGTACAGTGGTCGTCCCACGCAGCTGAGCCGTCTCTCTACGTGCTAGAAGCAGAACATCTCCGACAAAGGTCCCTCGTAGATCTTTGACGGGGTCCTCCCATAACCGCCATCATGCCGGGCGGCGTCTGCGCGGTTCTCGATTACGAGACCGAAATGATGGCAGAATATGTGGCTGATATGGCGGTCCGAGTCATCCTCCCCAAGTCGTCAGTCTCAGGTGCATTCAGGAAGTTTGTGAATCAGATCCTCACTTCCACTCGTCTTCCCAGTACCACCATCCTCCTCGGAATGAACTACTTGGCTAAGCGAGTCAACATGCTTAACCAGAGCGGACAGTTTGCCCCGAATGAGGGTCAAATGTGGAAGATGCTTACTGTCGCCCTTCTCCTCGGTAGCAAGTTTCTTGACGACAACACTTTCCAGAATCGTTCTTGGTCTGATGTTAGTGGCATCGAGGTGAGAGAACTCAACACTATGGAAAATGAGTGGCTGAGACACATCGGCTGGTCGCTGTATGTCAATCTTGATCAGAGCCAAGACTACAAGGCCTGGCTCAAGAACTGGAAGGAATGGGAAGAGAACAAGAAGTTCCACCAACTCCAACAGCAGCAACAACATTCACAGATTGCTTTGCGCGAGAGATTGGCACCCATTGTTACTAATATTCACCAAGAACCCGTGCGACACCATCCTCTCGCCTTCCAAGGCTGGACTCCCGAAGAGATTGTTGATCACGAACGATTCAGCATGAATGCTAGGATTCAACATGCTGGTCCGGCACCGTTCCGAGGTCGTGAAGGCTCTTGGCAGGGCCAGTACGCAAACACTTGGTCGCAACCCCAGGCTCCTCTGACCCCACCTGATTCTGGGTATGGTACTCCCGAGTATCTCAATTCTGCCGCGTCGATGAACGCCTCGTACGATGAGTGGTTTTCCCAGGCCGTCAACGGCGGCTACAACCGACACTACAAACCTCCTGGTCACTGTCATGGGTATGGATCTACTAGAAGTGGTTCCCATTTCCCCCAGGCTTTCCCTGGTCACCACTTCGGTGCGGGTAATTGGGACACGATCGCTGCTGAGTGTAGCTGCTCTCAATGCAAGCCCCAGCTCAACAGCAAGGCCTCCTCTTATTTCCCGCAGCATGGTTACGGTCAACCTGTAATGGGTTAAACTTTGTTTATGACAACGCATTTCATTGTATCATCGATCCGTGGTTGGATGGGGTCGAGTAATACTCGGCCAGGTTTATGATTGGGAAATACTTCATTTAATGTCTACTCTGACATCGTTCACTGGCATGGTTAGGCACATAAATTTGTTGTTCAGATACCCCTCGGAGTTTCCGAACCATAGGCATCAGGAATTTGTCACTGAAGTGGGAGTTAATTGGAGGTTCTGGTTTGTTCTGTCGATCTCGATCCGCTCGTACGAATCGCTATTTGGGCGGTAACGTCGATATACGTGTTTCCCTGAACGAAGTCGATTTTATCGATCCGTCATATGGGTTCACCGAATTCTCATGGGTTGTGGACACTTCTCCTGCCTCGACAGGTGATGCTTCCTTTGTTTTAACGACTTTTCCGCATCGGTAATTATAATGGCGCTAATTGGAACCGGTATTTCGGACGGTCCGGGGGGTTTTTTTTTCCTTTTATTTGCAATAGATCATGGCATGTTTCATTTTTGGGTTCGCATTTTTATAGCGACGGTGGTAAAAGTCAAGGCTTTATTTGGCGTTCTCAAAAAAATAAGAGATGGACTATCCAGACAATCCTGTCGTCCAGTCGCTCATCTATACTTGGAGTCCATTCCATCATCGACGATAGATCTCACTTCACAAGCGACACTTGCCGCTCTTCCACGGAGCCGACCACTGGTCATTTCTTTCTCGCCGGATTGAGTTGCTACGTGTATTCTCTCTGGCTAGTATCAGCAATGCCATTTTCCTCCACGATCCGCTCACGACTTTTACGTTTATTCGATTCACGATTCCTCACTTGACGCTGGTACGACACATCAGCTCGTCTGGTTTCGGGCAGTCCTTTCTCGACGGCTTCGGTAAGCCAGGAACATACCTCTCGCGGTTCATGTTCTTCTTGGAAGGTTCGCATACCAACCGAGGTCATTCAGTATGCTTGAGGACTCGTTCAACGTGGTCATTGGGCTTTTTTTTTTTTTTTTTTTTGGCTTGAAATAAAGAAAATGGGCACTTGCACCACTATGGGTGGTAGCATTTGGGAATTGGGATGAAAAATTGGGTTGCGTTTGCATTTGCAACATTGAATATTTCCTTCTCTAGACAGGTGCGAAGCAGATGAAGTACACGTCTCGTTGCTTCCACCAAAAAGCCAAAGACATTATTGTCTTCATCCCTGCCGTTTAGCCATCACTATCGACCCTTCGAAAGATTCTCGTTGTTCGATGGTACTAGGGGATGGTTTCACTTCTTTCGCCACAAAAGGAAAAGGAAATTGACTGTATTTGGGCCCTTCTTTTTTCTCGACTCATTGGGCTTAATCAGTGCCAAGGGGTTTGTCGTTTTTACAGTTCTTGGCCCAAAAGATGGGCTGGTTTTTTTTTCAATCGAACATTTTTCACGAATGCCATGACTACAACCCAGGCAAAGGGCTAGGTTGGGGTTACGGGTTCACTGGATTGGGGGGGATTAGGGTAAGGTGTGAAATCTTTTTCACGGAATATTTCGCACCCATAGCCACATAGGGGGGTTTTTTGGCTGTCTGAAGTTTGCATCACCGTGGTCGTCCTAACACATACGAGGGACGCACGGCCGACAGCCCGTTGAGGTTCTCTTCTGGCTCGTTGCTACATACATATATCCGATAAACCTAGACTAAAAATATTAAACTGTGCAAACTTCACAAGAGTAAAAGAATTCCATGTGTATACTCGGTCCTTGTGATATGAACTTCATCTTGTATGTAGGTCGATAACTTCGGGTGGTCAATATCGTATTTAGCTTGATATGAACATGACGTGAAAAGTAAACTCATGTGGTCTTTATTTCTAAGCACTTGTTGCTCATATACCTAGATATGGTGTGACTGAAGATTGTTTTCCAAAAGTGATATTTAAGAATGTTGAAGATATGTCTAAGCTGGTGTTGATGTTCGGATAATTCGCCGAGGAAGATTCTTGGGCCAGTTCAGGGGTTATGAGCTTATCGATAATATCATTTATTGGCTCCATACCTACCCAGGTACCCAGGTACCTCGTAGGTAAGCTTCGATCATGATTTCGACAATTTCCAACTTCCAACTTTCCTCCTTGTCATAAAGCGATAACCTCCCCTTTATCATTCCACCTAACATATTCCACACCCACACGCCACCCACCCACCCAATCAACTCCGAGAGATGACCTCGCGCTTCGTCTCCGCCGGCACAATCACCGGCGACGGCCACCACATCGAACCTCCGCAGCGGCAGTCCACCGCGGAGGCGTCGTCCCCGCCCCCGAGGGCGCAGAACGCGCAGCAATGGGACAAGCCGGAGGCGTCGAAGAACGAGTCGGCGTGGGAGGCCGTGCAGCGGGACCTGGAAGCCGACCGCCGGCGGCGCGAGGAGGCGCGGAGGGCGCAGGTCGAGGGGGGCGCCGGGGGCGAGAGGAGCTTGTATGACGTCTTGCAGGCTAATAAAGGTGCGGTCTTTATCAACTCCTTTTTTTTCTTTTCTTTTCCGTTTTATCCATTTTGTTCGTGCTGGTCAATTTTTCTAACGGCGAGAGAACAGCGGCCAAGCAAGCGGCCTTCGAGGAACAGAACCGCATCCGCAACCAGTTCCGCGCGCTGGACGACGACGAGATCGACTTCCTCGACGGCGTGCGCGACGAGCAGAGGACCGAGGAGGAGAGGGTCAAGCGCGAGACCGAGGAACGGCTTGCCAGGTTCCGGGAGGCGCAGAGGGCCGCCGGGGGTTCGGGTTCCCCGGACGCTGAGGAGGGCGGGGAGAGTCAGGACGGCGGTGAAGATGCTGTGGTGTGGACCGGCGCGGGCAAGAAGCGGAAGAGGGGGGACAAGGATGCTAAGAGTATCGTGAAAGGTGTCAAGAGGAGGGCTAGCGTGAACGCGAAGGAAGGGGAGACTACGGCAGCACCGCCGGAATCGAAGTCGAAGGCGAAATCGGGGGAAATCATGACGGTTGCTAGTCTTGATGCCGACCCGAAACCTTCGACAACAGTCGATCGCGTTACACCTCTACCTGCCAAAGCTGAGAAGGCCAAGCTGAAACTCGGCCTGGTAGACTACGGTTCCGACGAAGACGAGAGTGATTAGTTGCTTTGACCGAGATAGTATTAGGCGAATGGCATGGAGCTACGTATTCGCTGGCATCTCGTCCGTTCATGCAAGAGCCCAGTTTACGGCTTGAACTACTTAGGTCGAAAGCCGTGTGAGATCAGTCAGGGATCGAGGCCCAGGTACACCGGCGTGAAGCACATCAGGCCAAAGAAGGCTGTTAGCTGCTGAAGGCGAGAGTGACATTACATGACCCAGAAGCATCATTCGGGTAAGTCTTACACACCAGTCGTCTTTTAATCTCGTTTCGATTGATGTTCTGTATAACGATTCACGCAGCTAACTCATTCCAGGGAGTTTGGCTGAAATGTGGCAAGGGAGAGATGAGAAGATCAAACCAGACATCTTGCTCTAACAGTAGAGTTGTGAATATTTATTTGCATATACAACACGAGGTCGTTGTCTCATAGTCTCACAATTCAACGTGGCGTACATCCAGCATTATTCAGGTTGACCCCCCGACCCCCTGCCAACGCATTCTATACCCGTTTTATGGTGATGTAGGTGTTGTACAGGTAGATTTTCACGCCGGCCGGGAGCTTCAGTATGGTATCCCCTCTATGCATAATATTACATCTTACACTTCGATTCTCGGTGATAATGAGATCGATCATTCGTCAGGCCACGAAGGATTGGGTTCGGGTTTTGAGACGGCCCAGCGGTAGAGGCTTCGGAAGCTTCCCTTGATCCAGCCCTCGATTTCCTCTTCCGAGACGACGATCTCCTTGGCGCGGGCCTCTTCCTCGGGTTGGATCTCGAAGCGTCGCATGCGCATTGCTATCCGCGGATCTAGCACTACGGGACTTGCCCATATCTTCTCTGGGGGTGTGGCGGGAGCAGCAGCAGCGTCCTTGTCGCCCTCCTTGGGCTTCTCGTCTTCTTTCCATACTGATTTCACCCAATCCTTCTCCTCGTGCTCGAGAGCGGTTTGCTGCTCGGATCGTGTCAGGTCTGCGTCCTCCCGATACTCGCGCGCCGCCGCGAGACAGACAGCCGCGACCTCACGGCCTATCTCGTCGGCTAGATATCGGCGGTTGAAGAATCGTCGTAATCGGGTAAAAGTGTTAGCGAAGCCGAGGATGTGAGGGAATTGTATAGGTGAAGATGGCGAGAACTCGGCGGGGATGAGCATCGGGAGGGCGGAGGTTGGGTAATCGTTCGTCGTGTTGTACGGAGGTGGCTGCGGTGGTCTCTCGGGTTTCTGCTCCGGTTTCTCTTCCGGCTTAGGCTCTTGCTTCTCTCCTTCGCCTCCCTCTGGAGTTTCTGCCTCTTCAACAATCTTCACTTCCGGCTCTGGTAGTGGCGGCGGGGTGAGGGGTCCTAACCAGCCTTCATGTATGCCTCGAACATATTCCTTCCACGTGTGTCGCCCGATTACGATGTCGCCCCGAGGACCATGCCATTCAGGAGTATTGTTCCTCGTCCGTACATCTTGGATGATCTCAGCCTGAGTTTGCGCTTCTGTTTCCGGCTGTCTTGTCCTCCGTATCCTCTCAGCTACCGCGGCCCTGATGTCACCTTGCTTCCTACCTTGGACAAACTCCCAATCCAATCCCGACGCAGCTAATATGGGTTTAACGTATTCAGTATAGTGATCTTGGGCGACGCGCAAGCCATCGCCGGGGGGGCTCTCGAGAAAGATGGTGAGCTTTCGCGGTAGCTGTGTGGGGTCCGAGAGAGGTTCGCGGCCAAGATGCGAGACGGCTTTAGACCACCGGGCTGTCGCGCGCTTCTTCTCACGCTTGTCGTATATTATTGCGGCGGAAATGGAGCCGGTGACTGCGAAGAATATCATCCAGTTGCGAGAAGGTAGCTTCTTAGGCAACCCGGGAATGCCCATCATGCGAAAAGCTGGGTTGGCAGCTGGTGCTTTATATGCTGCACCCGGATTCGGAGCAGGTGCTGGCTGTCAGAGGTTAGTCCATTAAATCATATAATCCAAGCCGTCATTCCGTGATCTTTGCGAAATTTCAACTTACAGCTGCTGCCGGTGCAGGCCCAGCTCCTTGAGCCGGCAGAGGTGGCTTTGAATCTGCCATTCTGCAATTGTCGCACCAAGAAGTATGACTGTGGCTAGTGATTTATTCCTCCCCAAGATCCTCGATTAGGATATCCGAAAATCCCGCAGGCGTCGGGTGAAGTTCAAAGTTTATGATTTCACAGAATCAGCAGAACGAAATCCTAGTAGCACAGGCAGAATTTGAAAGTTGCATCAGTCATGGTGAGGGTTCAACCAACCGATAACAAAATTTTGACGGGCCGGATCTATGTAGGTCCTATCAATCAACCCCACATTCTAACTTTCGCGGTTACCGGTTTAGGTGTCTCTGTCCAATCAGAGCAACGGTCCTGATAATTACATAGGTACAGGTGTGCTTGGTACATATCTCATTCATTCAAACCTTGACAAGCAGTCTCGACTGTCACAGTTGCATCTGTCTAAAGTTCTGTTAGTAACCGTATCCTTGAGATGATTAAATTGAAACCGTCAAATACTTATTAAAGTTAATTATCTTGTGTTGTTATAAGACCTACGTACATACCAGTATCACATTATCACATGCAAGTGTAAATAAACGTGTACAATCTCGTATTCCTCAGCGGACAAAATAGTGGTGTAATGTGTTACTGTGTAACAACCAAAGCTCTAATTTGACGATACATACCCATCTATAGAATATTACACGTTGGTGTGAATTATGTCTTTTTCAAGTAGGTCTGCATCGCACGGGAGAGGAGAGAAATGGGCTGATGTAGGTTGTGATCGAGTCGAGGTTGAAGCTTCAGATGCAGCGAACATGCAGAACATGCAATCAGAACCTCACAATCCAAGGGTATTAAGCGGCTACTTACATATGTGTCCATAATTATGCACGTGGCCATGGTTTAAGGAACAAACGAAGCACGCTGGCCCCTTAAACCCCTGCTGACCCTGAACAAGGGAGCGCCCGGGTTCTTGGCACACTAATCCAAATATAGTTAATCTTTAGTCGATAGCGCTCCACCCCACAGGGCGGTCGACGTGCTAGCGAGTGTTTTCAGGGGCTTCGTCGCACCCACTTACCGTCCTCTTTGGGGAATCAACCTTGGAACTTGACCAGTTACATTTTATTCCATCCGACAGTTGGGATCCATCCATACCTTAGAACTGAATATAATTCTAAAAACTTCCCCCCCTCTCTTCACATTTTCCTACCGCCGTTTCCACAAGGTCAGGAAAATAAACAATTGCTTCGTCTTGTTATGAACTTGTGTATTTACCTGATGCGAAAAGAAGGAAAATAAAAAAGAATTCAGACGTGGTACTCATCAGTCACCCCGCGGCGCAATATCGCGTGCTAGAAACAACAAGCGATAAACCAGAAACCGTTACGGGCCGCAATTCTAATTGATCTGGACATCTCTACCGTCTTTTTCTTTTTTATTCTCCCTTTCTCAACACTACTTTTTCACTTTCTCGAGTCCACGATACTTTTCGTGCGGCGAATTTGAACACGAACCGGAACTCGACCCCAAGTTATCGAAAGTGTTGGCAGTAACCTGGTTTCGAGACGTTCCCACCTCCCAACCCAATAACAGGTACCAACGTTTCGGCTACGCTTTGTACTCAATTCTACTTCAATATTTTCGCTACCACAATTGGTTTCGGTGAATTCTGCAAAATCGGAATTTCGTCATCGTAAATCTCCAATCTAGAGAACACAACCATCGCGATCACAATGGATCCGAATAATCGCCTCTACCTTAACTTCGGTAGTAATAACGAGCGGCTTGCCCCGTCCGACCGACAATACCCTACCACGCCCTCTACATTCCCCCAGCCTGTCTTCCCAGCTCCTGG
The DNA here is from genome assembly GCA_022578535.1 of Jackrogersella minutella. Lineage (NCBI taxonomy): Eukaryota > Fungi > Ascomycota > Sordariomycetes > Xylariales > Hypoxylaceae > Jackrogersella > Jackrogersella minutella. The sequence continues at coordinate 59,960 of MU388346.1, forward strand.
TCAACAGCATCTAGCTGCCCAACAGGCTCAAGCTGCACAGCAATATCCTGCAGGCTACGCTCCAACCAACAATTACTTTGCGCCTAACCAGTACCCAGCTCCGGCCGATTACGCTGGAGGTTCTGCTTCTTCAGCATACCAGCCTCGATCCAACACTCCGGGCACTAATGATCCCAATGTTGGTCTGGCTCACCAATTCTCTCACCAGAATCTAGGAGGTGCCGCACGAGCTAATGCTTACGGCTCTCGAGGCCCTTCTCCCGGCCAGCGACCTCGAACCGCAGGATCTTCTGGCCAGCAACCAGGCTACAGCTATCATAACGCTCCGATGCCTGCCCCTCCTGCCTCCGCTCACCAGACCAACTTCCAGCCTGCGCCCGAGAGAAACCCGGAGAAATATGGTCTCAACGCGAATAATAATCAGAAGAAGTGCTCGCAATTGGCTGCCGACTTTTTCAAGGATAGTGTTAAGCGTGCTCGAGAGCGTAACCTCAGGTGGGTTATATCCTCCAGTCGGCATGGTTTTTATTAAAATCAACTACCATGGTCGTCGTATTAGAGAGTATGCTGATGACTTGACCCTGAACAGACAGAGCGAGGTGGAGCAAAAGCTCCAGGATCCCAACCAAACCCCGTCAAGACGAGAACAGATCTGGCAGAATGGCGGCAAGAAGGAAGCGCGCTACCTGCGATTTTTGCGCACTAAAGATAAGCCTGAGAACTACAATACTGTCAAGATTATTGGAAAGGGTGCCTTTGGTGAAGTCAAGCTGGTACAAAAGAAGGCTGACGGTCAAGTCTATGCGATGAAGTCTCTGATCAAGACTGAAATGTTCAAGAAGGATCAGCTAGCTCACGTCCGAGCCGAAAGAGACATCCTAGCAGAGTCTGACAGCCCCTGGGTTGTCAAGCTCTACACCACTTTCCAGGATGCTAACTTCCTCTACATGCTGATGGAGTTCTTACCTGGTGGAGATCTTATGACGATGCTCATTAAGTACGAGATCTTCTCCGAGGACATTACGCGTTTCTATATCGCAGAGATCGTGTTGGCAATCGAAGCCGTTCACAAACTCGGCTTCATACACCGGTAAGGATTGAATCTATGGATTGCAGTTCTGAAGTTCTGGGTTGCTAATCAACATGCAGTGATATAAAACCCGACAACATTCTTCTTGACCGAGGCGGACACGTGAAGCTGACCGACTTTGGTCTATCCACAGGCTTCCACAAGCTTCACGACAACAACTATTATCAACAGCTTCTCCAGGGCAAATCCAGTCGGCCTAGGGATCGGAACTCGGTTGCTCTGGACCAGATTAATCTGACGGTCAGCAACCGTTCGCAAATTAACGACTGGAGGAAATCTCGAAGACTTATGGCCTATTCCACAGTTGGAACACCTGACTACATTGCGCCTGAAATATTTACCGGGCATGGTTACACTTTCGACTGTGATTGGTGGTCTTTGGGAACTATCATGTTCGAGTGTCTTGTCGGCTGGCCTCCGTTCTGCGCCGAGGATAGCCACGACACGTACCGCAAGATCGTTAACTGGCGACAGTCCCTTTACTTCCCAGATGATATCACTCTAGGAACAGAGGCAGAGCACTTGATCCGAAGGTAAGCTAACCTACCTACGTCAGCTTCGCATCTACTAACTAAGCCTTAGTCTCATCTGTAATACCGAGGTGCGACTTGGACGAAGTGGAGCGCAGGAGATCAAGAACCATGCGTTCTTCCGTGGCGTCGAGTTTGACAGCCTTCGTCGCATCCGTGCTCCGTTCGAGCCGCGCTTGAACTCGGCCACTGACACGACCTACTTCCCGACAGACGAGATCGATCAGACGGACAATGCCACGGTTATGAGAAACCAGGCTATCGCGACCGGCAAGCAAGTCGAAGAATCTCCCGAGATGAGCTTGCCGTTCATCGGCTACACGTTCAAGCGATTTGATAACAACTTCCGCTAATCGTATGCCTCTCAACCGGTCTTGAATATTCAGCTCAGTCCAAACCAAGTATCAATTGCGTCCCAAAGAGCTAAGGTCAAGACGCTTGGTTTCGGACAGCATCGAGTTTTGGCTCTCACCGCTGAATGTCTGACATGCCCCCTCTAGGCCATTGGAAGGAATGCTGCGACGAGACCTGGTAGTCTCGCAATGGAAATATGGAGCCACATCTCAGAGGAACAAACATGACGGTCTGTTTAATCACATATCCTGCCGTGGATAGCCACGGGACGATTCTGTTTTCTGTATCTTGCAATGGAGGACCTAATATTGCTGGCCATGGAAAGCCGCAACTATGACAAGACGACTACTATGTCGTAGAATAGGAATATGTACAAATGCGTCGTAAGGTACAGAATTGCAGATTAATTAGATAGGCCATCAACTTGTTTGTTTTCCCTTGTGCTATGTCATGAATTTAATGTGTGCCTAACTATCGTGTTGAAAAGGGGGGAGTGCTTACATAAACTTGATTTGTTGGTGTAAGGTTCAACAGCTGATGTCGGCTACTACCAGCTGCCAGAATCGTTATCTATCTTATCAAACGTTATCGATTAGTCAATCTAGCTTCAAGCTTATGAATTTCGTAACTCTGAACTTCACTTCTCTTCTCTTCTCTTCTCATAACAACATTCAACAATCAACACCAACCTTCCCATTTTACGCGCCCGCGAACCCATAACACGAGAAACAAATAAAAATCCTCGACATCAAATCCCCGACCACAACTCAATATAGACAGATTGAGAAGATACAATCATGGATTACCAAAACCGCGCGGGCTCCAAGTTCGGCGGCGGTGGCGTGGCCTCGCATAGCGCTACTAATGCTGACCGACGAGAGCGTCTGCGCAAGCTGGCCCTCGAGACTATCGACCTCGACAAGGACCCATACTTCTTCAAGAACCATGTCGGCTCCTTCGAATGCCGCCTCTGCCTCACCGTGCACCAGAACGACGGCTCGTACCTCGCGCATACGCAGGGCAAGAAGCACCAGACCAACCTCGCGCGGCGCGCCGCCCGCGAGCAGAAGGAGGGCAAGGGACAGGTCGACCCGAACACGGGATTGCCGGTGGGCGTCGTCGGCGCGGGGTTCGGCGCAGGCATGGTGAGGCGGAACATCGTGAAGATCGGAAGGCCGGGCTACAAGATCACGAAAGTGCGCGATCAGGTCACGCGGCAGCAGGGGTTGCTGTTCCAGCTGCAGTACCCGGAGATTGCCCAGGGCGACGTACCGAAAGTTCGATTCATGAGCGCGTTCGAGCAGCGCGTCGAGGAGCCCCCGGACAAGAGCTTCCAATACATGCTCGTCGCCGCGGAACCCTACGAGACCTGCGGGTTCAAGCTGCAGGCGAGAGAGATCGACCGCTCGGGGGACCGGTATTGGACCTGGTGGGACGCGGATCTGAACGAGTTCTGGGTCCAGGTCATGTTTCTTACGGAGCGCGAGGAGAGGTATGTCGGCGTGCCTGGGTTGCCGGGACGCAGGTGATGCGGTGTGGCGGCTGCTTAGCGTCAATACCTACTTATACCCAGATGGGCGGAGGAAGTTGAGTTGAATGGGAATATGCGGAAGGACATGAGCAGGTGGAACAAGGATACGAAACTGCCAGCTCATTTCGACGCATACGACGGTCCATTTGCCCTTCTTATAATGGTCCGCGCGACATTCAATGCCTGGTTCAGTCATGGCGGCCTGGTTCCCAGCCCATGTAAGCAGGCCTCAGGGAGGATACGGGTGATACTACCGCATACTAATACGTTTTAAGCCTGCAGCGAGAACTTCCAATCCCACGAAAGGTTTACTAAGAGTATCAAGTAGCAGATGCTGAGAATGATACCATGTGACAATAGCTATTTTCTAATAAAATCAAGAATCCGGCTACGGGTCTAATAATTGTCTATGACTCTGTACAATACACGCCGCAATTTAACCTCTTGACGTTTGTCTCTCCTGAGTAGCCAAGGAAGTGATGCCTAAATAGATAACTACCCATGTTCGGGTATCTCGAGGTACGTTGTGCCGTCACGACTGACTTGCTAAGGTTTACAGTGCTATTGGAGGTCTGATTTACCTAAGAAATTACATAAGGAAAGAAACCGTGTAAGCAAGTGCTTATGAAAGCCGGACCTCCGGAGTAAGCGGATATCCGAACCAGGAAAATTCGGATGACAACCGATTTCAAGCCTACAATACAATACATTTGATAATAATCGTGTTTCTTGTCACTTGCTTTGTTGCCACCATGAAAATCTTGTGTCTCCATGAAGATGGACAGAATAGGAATACATTCAAATCTTCATTAGGTACTCACTATTGCCATCTCATCTACACCATCTCATCTACACCACCTCACCCACTGACCTCATTTATAGCTCCTCTTTTGCAAAAGTTGAACACTCTAAATACGGAACTCTTGTTTGACTTTGCCAACGGCCCTTTGGAATACTCCGGTATACCGGCAAAAGACTCGCTACCGGATGAATCAACTCAGTACAAATTCTATGAGACTGAAGAAGCCAAGAATATCCATAAAGCCAGCGAATGGTTGGCGACGAAACTGGACAGAGATGGTCCCTATGATGGCGTTATAGCATCCTCTCAAGGCGCTGCTCTTGTTTCGAGCTTTCTTCTATATCGACAATGGTATGACCATGAGTTACCGCCTGCATTCAAATTTGCTGTTTTCGTCAGCGGGAGCATTGTACTTAAAGTCCTGAATGATCTTGGCGTGCCAGTATCAAATGAGGCAGAGGAAGTGGTAGCGCAGGCTAAGCTACGGCACGCCCAAGCACTTGGCCCGTCACCTGTTCATACGGCGAAAGCACGACGAGCCGTGTTCAACTCTGATGATTGCTTCGGACTCAACCTGAACAGAGTCCCGCTGGAGCTGAAGATAAGAATACCGACTGTCCATGTGTGGGGGGAGAACGATGCCCTATTTCCGACTTCGGTTCAACTTGCGGGATTCTGCGACCCCTATATTCGGAAGATATATACGCACCAAGGGGCGCATGTGGTCCCTCAAGGAGAGGAAGAAGTGGACGAGTTGGCATCGCTGATAGATTGGTGCATTCATCGCGCCGCTTGGCCAGGTCAGACGCAGCTATGAGAATGGAGGGACGAATCGACGACGGTATTGTAAATACCACATTACCCCTATTTGCAAAAACGTGGTATATGCATTTAACGAGTGTTTGGAATAGCGGCGATGAAAATCCGAATAGAGACATTTTGCTTAGTAACCCATGAGATTTGGTCGTATTTAACAATTCTGATTTAAGACCATAATTAGTCCGCGTATTTACAACTCTTTTTGATTTCAATTTCTAACCTCAATTACCTAGTCCTATTAAGCCGACGATGTTGTCTTCTCTTCCAACTCGTGTCCGAGATACGCGGGCTACGGTGTCATCATACTATCGCGCCGAGATCATCGCCATAATATATGAATTCTACGCTGCGATCGTCAAATTGCCCTACATCGATCCCGATGCTCTCGTTCAACCTCCACCGGAAGGCTGGACTGGCTTGAGAGAAGATGAGCTACGAAAAAGGGGCAAGACGGACGAAGTGATTGCACTGCTACGTCATCTTCCTTACTTGCGCAACCAAGACAAGAAATGGATGTTGTCGCCTGACACGATGGAGATCGCGTACTGCGATGGTGAGATGTATGGTGAGATGATGGACGAACTGCAGCCTACCCCGCCTCATTGCATATGGCTCACCGTGCATGATACACGTGATGGCACCGATTTGCTTATAGATACTCAAACCGGCAAGTTGTTTTATAAATCGACTTTATATAAGATAAATTCAAAAGCTGACTGGGTAGTGATACAGGTACCATTACCGAATGGGCCATGCTGGGTGGGAGGCTGATGCTTCCCTACGATGAATACGAGCAACTCGACAAAGCAGACAAGTGGATGGCCCACCCAACCTTTCCCGCTAGGGATTTCTTCCAGCTCTGGAAAGCTAGATGGGAAAAACTAGTATGGATTCCAGTGTACGATCCGCAGGGTCATAATGGCAATGCCAGGTGGTGGTCGAGAGCGATACCTGGGTCAGACGACGAGGACGCTATTTTGTCCCCTGACGATGACTTCAAACCAGATAGCGACGACGAAGAGACCGACTCGAGTTCTGAAATCGAGAGCGAAGATGACGATGACGACGCGGCTCTCTCAGATAGAGAGGTTGACGATATATTCCATGAGGCTTTCGGGGAGGAAGCGCAGAACATGCGAGCGGAATTCGCATCGGAACCGACCTTTACCTCAACCGGACCGGTACCTCGTCGCACCTCTTTGCCGGGCCGAAGACTAGATCGTCATGAGCTCCACGAGGAGCATGGCAAGGTAAGATATTGACGTTTTATTTCCTTCCACAGTACTCGATCCTAAACTCATCTTTACTAGGCAGTATACGAGATTTATAAGCGGAACGGTTGGCCGTCCAATTTCGACCGTGAAAGATGTAAGCTCGAACTCGAGGAGTTTCGGCAAACTATATCTCATTCATAAATCACTCCGACTCTTACCACGAAGTCGGGAGTAATATATTGGAGTATAGAATACGAAGCTCTTCTTGTAGCCTTGAAGTGACAGATGTCCGAGGATCCGTGGCGCGACAAACGGGCTCGGTGTATCAGCCCCTATCCCATGGTATGCTTACTAATAAATCATCAACTTGAACAACTTGAGCGCAACAGTATAATAGTAAACATTCGCAGTACGTTCATCTAGATTGCCTGCTCTGGCAACCATCCCATCCATATCCTTGCCTTTGCCAGTGCAGAAGTAGCCCAGAAAAACAGAGCGCTCCCAATGGAAACGTAAAGTGGCCTTTGGAAGTACTGTCCGAACCACAGGCTCCTCCTCCAATGTAGATATCCGGCCGTGGTAACCTGATACTCCCATTCCTCCGGAGTTGTCTGGCCCGTGACCAATATCTCGGTCAGGAGAGCATGGTATGCGGCTTGGTTTGTGGAAAAGGCAATGTGCGGGCGTAGCAAGGTCGACGCATCCCCGACTAAGAGGACTTTGCCCCCAGCAAAGGACGCGCGGGGAGAGCAGTAGTCAGTGATTGAATGTAGAAAGGGCGAAGTTATCTTTTCAAGAATTTCTAGGTATGGAGGCGCGAACAGCGTCTCGGCATAGGCCTTTTGCCTTCTCCAAACTTCAGGTCGGACCTTTCCGGGTGTTACTTTCGTGTGGTGTCGTTTACCATCGACGTCGGTCATGATTGTATCTAGCGAGGAAGGTGGAACATTGGTGTACCAGCAGAAGTTCAAGACTCGTTTGCCTGGTTCGGTCGCCCCGGCTTTTCCAGGTATGTTATAACTATAAAGCTGCGTCAGTGGCTCCTGACTCCTGACTCCTGAATCCGTGGGTATCCCGGGGTTCTCAACTCACATTATCACATGTCCGCCTTCGCCCTTCAAAATCGAATAGGTAATGTTTTCCCGGAAGACATTTCGCGTTTCTTCGCTTACTTGCTCTTCCGGAACTACGCCACGCCACGCCACATAGCCCGAATACTTCCGATCTGCCTGGCCCGGCTCTAGAAAGGTTTTACGAACTATCGAGTTTGGTCCATCGGCGCCGAGTACCAGGTCTGCCAGTGCTAGCCCATCTTTGCCTCCGTCGGAATGGTCCTTGAAGCGGACCATTAGCTGTCCCGTCTCTAGCTTCTCTATGCCCACGACCTGCTTCCCAACTTCATACCTCGCTCTTGTTCTAGCAGCCTCTGTGTCTTCATCCTCCCGTGGCCTGAGTGCCGGTGGATGCGGAACGTACTCGCTAGCTTTGACGTCGAAATTAGCCCTAAGCCGGAAATAAAGCGCGTCCCATGAAGACATGATCCGATTGACTCGGAGAAATGGGTGAATCTCGCCCTGCTGATCAAGCGACTGCAATTGGACACACTGAATACCCAAGGGAACCTCACTGGCGCGATCGAAGCGCTTCAGAAGTTTCTGTACATCTTCACCTAAACATACTCCTGCCATGTGAGAGGCTGGGGAGTCGGTGGGCGACTGCTCCAGGATGCGGACGGTGCTCCCGAGATGATGGAGTACTAGACCGTGCATAAGCCCGGAAAGTGATCCGCCAATCTATTTGAGGCTGTTAATATCTACGTTCATAGAGATGAAAGCGTGCCATGGCTTACGATGATGACATTTTTTGGTGGCGGGGCATTATGTGATTGTTGCGTTTCCATGTCGTTAACAATCAAGCTTAGAAAACCTTCGATATGTGCCGGTAGAATATCAAAGTGAGGAGAGGGGAGTGATCCTCATCTGGTAGTTATTATCAGTCTACTTATATGGATGCATGTTTTAGATGTCCTTGGAGATCGAGCACCACGTTGGAAGCTGATGGTGTAGAGGTAGGCAGGCTGCTTACAGGGATTGTACATAGGGGGCCAAAGGAGGGACATGTACCTAACATAGCTATGTACACCCCCTCCCCCCTCGTCTTTTATTCGTTACTTTTCTAGCTGTTGGGTTCGGCTACAGTTCCTCCTCTGTATCGGCCAAATATTAGGAGCAGGAGGACGAGGGGTTAACCTTGTATCGAGCTTGAATTTCTTTTATTGATTGCCGTTATGTCCTTGTCTAGCAAACCACTGTGTTCAATTTATTCCCCATCATCCCTTTATATATCCCGTGCTTCCTCTTTGCATTCTTCGGGGGTTAACCTTGTATCCATAGTACAGCTCACCTGCTTTGTATTTAATACAGCCTTCCGTACTTACTGATTTGTTTCTTGTGGCGTACTCATCCCTTCACAATAACCCATCCTGTTCCCCGATAGCTATGTCTCGTTTCCCCTCTGTTCCAGAAAATGAGCTCAGTGACGCCCAGAAGAGCGCTCACAAGGGTGTCGCAGATCTCTTCTCTAGGTTTCCAAGCCATCTCGCTCAGAAGAATGATGAAGGCGTGATATATGGGCCTTACTCCTCGCTTTTGTGTGCCTCTCCTATATACAATTAAGGATATTGCGTTTTTTTGTTAACAATCTACTAGCTACACTGAAGATATTTCGGACCCATGGTTCGCCCTCGCCTCTAAAGTCATGCGCCAGCAACGTTTCACGTTCAAGGAAAAAGAACTGTGCATTCTTGCTGTCCTGTCGGAGTATGAAATTCCATACGTACATTATGCGCATTCGGAAATCGCGCTTTCTGCCGGATTCACAAAAGAACAGGCGCAGCAAGCATTACACGGCAAACTCCCCGATGGCCTTGACGGTCGGGAATCCGCTGTTTACAACCTTGCACTGACACTAACGAGGCTACATGGGCCGCTGAACGGTGAAAACTTTGAACAGGCAAGGGAATTTCTAGGACGGGATGGGGTCGCTGGCGTTGCGCATATTGTGAGTGGCTATATCTACGTAGCCATGTTGTCCAACATCAGTGATGCTGGTGCCCCAGACACAGGAGATGGCATTTCTTTAGCAACCAAAGATCTAGACCTGGCCAGTGAATAGGGTCCTGTTGATTTGTTCGTTTTGCCAAGTACGTCCCAGGGAATAAAAACATGCTGAGCTGGAGTCTGCTGCTGCTGGACCATTACAAATGCGTGAATCCCTTCTCGATACCATAATTACAACGCGAGGCGATGGGATTTGAACCGTAGCACGCTTACCTAACTAGAAGCTCTAGTCGCCTGCCATTCACTAGCAATGAAATTCCCAAGCGCGATGATGGACATGTCCCCTAGAATGTCAAAAATGGCTACATCTACCGCAAATTGCTTCATAATCCAATTTCGAAGGTAGACCGCACTTAAGGAGTCGGCACCAGCCGCGTGTAGTGGCTCCTCTAGGTTAATGCTTGACTTGGGAGCCAAGACCAGACTGCAAACCTGGTCTGCGAGTGCATCAGCTACGATTTCGCTCATTTCTACGGCGGAGCCCGCGTCAGCTAACGAGCGAACTAGCTTGATGGTCTCACCCATGTTAGCTTCATTATCCCCGTTGCTGCCTTTTTGGGTGAGTGTCTGGCTCCAGAGAGGATGAGAGAATGCCGGTGGGAGATCAGTCCCACGCGTGCGTTGTATGGAGGGATTGATGATTCCTGACACAATCTGTGGCGGAATCTTGTCTATATCAAGACCTGGGTCGCAGAAATACTCGAAGAGAGATAATACTTCTGCCTCGGAGTGTAGAGTGTAGACATTCTCCGCAGCAAGCCTTTCGGCTAGTCCTTCGTTTTGGGATAATAACCCTCCAGTGGCAAGGAGACCGAGATCTAGAGAGACTGCTTTTTCACCATTTGCAAGACGATATCTTGCCAAAGCGTCTTGATACGTGTTTCCGGCAGCGTAGTTGATTTGAGTTGCTTGGCCCACGATACCACTGATAGAAGAAGTCAGAATGAAGAAATCCAGCCCCTTTGGGAGAAGTTCGTGTAGATTCCAAGACCCTCGTGTTTTTGGATCGACTGCTATTTTCCAGTCTTCAAAGCTCATTTTCTCATATAGAATGTCCTTTTCTTGGTGTTAGCTTAAAATATGACGAATTCTTTAGTTGTTCGACTCACCTTGAGAGCACCTGCAGCTTGGACACATCCTTTAATTGCAGGCATATCTTGAAGCTGCTGCAGCGCGTTTTGAAGTGATGAGCTGTCTGCAACATTGCACAGTGGTGTATTAACTCTAGCTCCCAGGTTTTCTAGGTCTCGAATTGTTGATTTGGCTGCCTCGCTGCGTGGACCGGAACGTGAAAGAAGGATTAGGTTGCGAGCACCACGACTCACCATCCACGTCGCTATACACCGCCCGAGATCTCCCAAACCGCCAGAGATTACGTAGCTAGAGAAGGGATCAAATAAAGTCTCTTTTTTAGACGGTTGGTAGACCTTGAAGTGAGTTAGTTTCGGCTACCCTAGGGTAATAAAATATATGGCGCTTACATGTATTTCACTTTGATCGTCGTACTCGATCGCGATGCGGTCATCAGGCCCAAGACCTCTCACGGAGGGAGCAATCGACTCAATCGAGGAAAGATCAATTGTCTTTACTTTGAAAGGGTGCACTGCAGATAATCCATCAAACTGCGAGTGTAGCATCTCCAATCGTTCGGGTTGATGCTGTAGCACTTCCGCCACACTCACGATTTTGAAGCCAATGGTAGGGGGCAGCTCAAAGGAGTTAAATGCAACCGAACTATCGTCGGAATCTGTCCTGATGCTCAATATTTGGCCAAATCTCGAGACACACTCGGTCAGTTGAAGTGGACCAGTGTTTATGAAGTCCAGCACGACGCTAGCTCCTGTAGGAAAACATGATCCAAAGGACTCTGCGAAGCAACCCTCTGTGAAGCGCGTAATGCCGTCGTATAAAGATGGTTCTTCTACTACTGCTGCTGATGTGGTCGCGAACAGCTTCGGAGTGTACTTCTTTAATACGTCTAGTGTTGCCCTGCCTAGCCTCGTATCGCCACCACGTACGACGACAAGGTCGTCATGCTGGATTCTAACCTCTCGTGCTATATAATTGGCGATAATATAGTCCTGCGGCAATGTCGAAGCTTCTGTGAAGGACAATGTTTGAGGTATCTTAGCCACATGATTTCGTCTAGCTCTACTAGTAGATCCAAACACGTCGGAGCCGTAGGCGCAGACACGATCTCCCGGAGTGAAATCACAACTTGTGCTAGCCCTAGTAACAATGCCGGCGCATTCCCGACCTATACTGGTCTCTGAAGTTTTACCTGATAAGACTGAAAAATCAATCAGGTTGAGGCTAATGGCATGAATTTCAATCTCAACTTCGTCGGGGCCAAGTGCTCCCGAGGTGAGGTCATCTTCTGTAATTCGCATCGACAAAGGAGTTCCCAGTTGTTGTAATGTAACTCTGAAAGGCTTTGCATCTTTTACAATTTGTGTGACCTTCTTCTCCCCGGAGAGGATCTCTGATATTGCCGTCTTGAACTCTATGTGTTCATGTATTCGGCTCAACTTCAAAGCCCCATCTTGCACGGTGTAGTCTTCGGGCTGGTCAAACCCTTCGGCCTTTAGAAGCTGTTTGAAAGCCGAAATTATCTGACTAAAATAGTCAGTCTGTGGTTCAGAGCTCGTCTCCAAAGTCAGAGTAGCCAGCTTTGAGTTAATGTTCTCAATGCGGAAGACTCTTGCAAAGCCAACCACCATACCGTGGCGTGGATCCACAGATGGACCAGCTTTCTTGGACACCCAAAGAATTCTCGAAGCAGATAAAAGGAGAGATTTTAGTGACTCAAAGCTATTGGTATCTAGCCGAGAGAGAATCGCTTCCTCCACATCAAACAGCGTAATCAGGACTCCAGGAGAAGAAATGATTTCTTGAGGTGTGGATAGGTACACGCGCACTGCATGACAGCCCTCGGCGGATAATCTTGAAATTAAAACATCCGCCATTTCATTCTGCGTGCTTGAGCCAGGTTCGACCGCAATAGTCACATCGGGGAGCACGGAATTTGCAGCCTCTGGTTCTATTGCAGTTGTACAGATCAGGCTCATCAAATGTGACTCCTCGTCAGAGAAATCGCGGAGAATGAAATCTGCACCAGAGAATCCATTACGGCGCAGTAAAGTGTCCCAGGTTTCCTCGCTCAAAAGAGGACTCATTCTACGACTGTCGTCTGTGTTCGGCCACCAGCCCGGTAGCAAGCCAAAAACAAATCCAACTTCAATTCGTTCTGGAGAATGTATGAACTCGTGCAGTAGTAGCTTTCCTCCGGTTCTCAGAAGCTTCCTGAGTCCATGAAGTGTGGAATCAAGGTTGCTGGTGACATGGAGAACGTTAGATGCTGAAATGACATCAAAGGATCTCTCTTTGAACCCTTGGTCTAGCGGGTCTTGCTCTGCGTCCAGGATGTCGAATTTCAGTTTGTGAGCGTTGTCGGAAAACCGTTCTCGAGCCCTTTCAAAATATGCTGGAGAAATGTCTGTATAGTGGTAGCTATGGAACCTTTCTTTAGCGCCTGCGGTAGTCGAAGCAACAGCCTTGAGAATATGCTCAGTGAATGAACCAGTTCCAGCGCCGATTTCTAGAAAGTCCATGTTAGGATATTTGAAAGAAAGGTCACTCATGTAGCTCCGAAGCTTTTGGAAGCATTTTGAGCGTGCCAGCAACTGTTCGTAGAAATCTTCCACGATATTGTCTTCGAAAATTAGCTGCACCATATCACAACTTCCCTGCAAGATGCCCAAGGCATTATCAGCCACCTTCAAGAAGAAGTTTCCCAGAACATCTTCGTTCTTTATTCGAAGCCGAAGTGAATTCTCACTTATTTCACGAGGATTATAGATTGGTGTCCCCAAGCACCAATCCATCCAGTCCACATATCTCTCGAAGTATGGCTTTGTAGGATCAATGCCTGTTTCTCGGATGCTGCTGCGAAGCTTCCGGACCACTAGATGGAGGTAGAGTCTCAGATCACAGAAGAATTCGCTCGGGCCAAAAGGATCGGGGCCGCAAATGAAATCCAGACGCTTTATGATCTCCGTACCCGACAAAGCATCAACATCCACAGCTGTCTCGATCCCACACCAAAATTGGTCATGGCCAACGGTCTGCTCGGGTTTCCCGATGGAAGCGATAACCGTGGTTTGAAGTCCTTCAAGAACGAGCTTTACCTTTTCTTTATTATCCGTGAGTGCAAACCCAGAGTATAACTTGGTCCTTGGAGTCTCGCCCTCGAACCTGGCTGAAGCTTGGACAGACTCATGTGAAGGATGCAATCCTTCGGCCGAGATCCAGAGTTTACTGATGCGAGATACAGCCTGTGTTGGGATACCTTTGTCTTCATTTCTCAAGGATAGCAAAGCAAGATGCAAGAAAGAATCCAGCGTCCCAGGGTGGATGATGAACGAATCACTGGAAGTAGACTCGCTGAGTGGACTATCCAAGCGGAGACTTGCTGTAACGGTGTTTGTGCCATTGTGTGATACCTTCGTAATGCCTTGAAATGAACTGCCATAGTGGAAACCATATTTGTTGAAATTGTTGTATATAGCAGATGAGTCAGAAACATCATTGCAATCCTCATTTCTTGCTTCAAACTTGCGTTTGTAGTGTTTTGATTTTTGCCGGTTCTCCCAAATCCATGATTCCGAGTCATGATGCACTTGGACAATTCCGCTGCAGTTCTCAGTCCAGTGGCCAGCAACGACCGAATGTACAGAAAAGTTCCAACAAGGATCTCTGGATGCGGGAGCCTGGTTCAGAGGTCGCAATTGCAATCTCGTCTCTAGATCTGTAGAGTCAGCCGAGACTGCAATGGCAGACTCATATCGAACATTGCGTAAGGTGAAGCCGATAATTTTCTGACGTCGGTCGAGGATCTGTGAAGCCCCTTGCATAGCCATGACAATCATGGCGGAAGCTGGATAAATGGCTCTCCCGTTCAACTTATGGTCTAAGAGCCACGGCATGTCGGAAACCTGAACGCAGCATCGCCATTGTGGTTCCAGTGGATTCCAATCCCGGCTAGGAGAGCCCAAAAGCTCGACATGGCCATGTGCTCTCAGGCGATAATTTTGGACTAGCGGACTTTCAGACCAGTACTTCGTCGAGTGATCGAATGGGTACTCTGGGGCATCAACAAGAGAAACCCGCGACCCTCGCAAGTATGGATCAGGATCGTTTACATGTCTCAAATCAACCGGAACTCCGTAGCAATGCAATTGTCCTAGCAGTCGTAAGAGAGTAACCGAGGCAGATTGCTTGCGATACAGCGCGGAAAGGTATTTGATTTCCTGTCTCCGCGGTATTGACTCAATTATTTCTTGAATAGGAAGCCGTAAAGCCGCATGAGGACCAATCTCTACAAGAGTGTCCACAACGAGTGCTTCACGGTGGCTACCGTCGATTTTCTTCCGAAGGGACCCAACTGAATCCCTGCAAAGCCGCTCTACTGCCTGCGAGAATAAGACAGGAGAGACAAGATTAGCCGTCCAGTAGGTACCTTCACAAGCCATTTCTTTGGTCAGAATAGTGCCCGTGACAGAGGAAACCATTTTGATTTCCGTCACCGATTTGGGGGATTCAAGAGCTGTGAAGTGTCTCAAACAATCAAACACAATTGAATACATCTGATGAGAATGATAGGCGACGGGGACGCGTAGTCGCCGCGCAAAGATATTCTCGCTGTCGAGGATATGTTTAAGATTCTCTATTTCGGACTCTTCTCCTGATACAGTCGTACTGCCAGGGCTGTTGATACAGCTGACAACAAGAGTGCCTCGCGAATTTGTAGAACCGGGAAGATTATCCAAATATGCTGATACTCGCTTCGCAGACAAGGCCACAGCTAACATCGCTCCTTTCATGGGGCTTTTCTCTGGAATTGTAGCAGTGAAGATGCCCCGGTAATACGCGACACGAAGAGCGGATTCTCGGGTTAGAAACTCGGCACAGTAACTGTTTAAATGTCAGCAGCCATGATAAAAATAAGGCAATGTTTTCTGGAAGTCTCACGCTGCAGCAATTTCTCCCATTGAATGACCAACGACCGCAACGGGACTAACACCAGATGATTTCAAGAGGTCTACTAATCCCATTTGCACAACCGCGGTCAAAGTCTGAGCGATGTCTGGGCGATCGACCAACGACTCTTTCTCGCCTTTTAAAAGTTCACCTACAAGTAATTTGATTAGTGTTTTTCAGAGATTTCCTGACCCGGAGACAACCTACATTGAAGAGACCAAGAGCAGCCCAGCGTCGCGAGGATTGATTCTGAGACTCGGATACTCTCTGCAAATTCTGGATATATGAAGAGTTCCCGGCCCATGGCATACCATTGAGCACCTTGACCGGTGAACACGAACGCTAAACGAGGGGCTTGTTTTGGTGTGACTATTGGAGCCGAAGAGAGCTGTGTCAAAGTTCCTAGATCCGCAGAATTCGAAACGACTGCGAATGATTTTGACAGCAACGAACTCCGTCTGGAACCAAGGGTGTACGCGATGTCAGAAATCGATGGTGTTCTGGTAGTGTCGAGATCCCTTGAACAGAATTTCTCCCACGCAGACACCATAGCTCGAACAGCGGTATCAGTAGAAGCAGACCAAACGAGAAGCTTTGGGTATTCTTCTCTAGCCGATGAGCAGAGAGGGCTCTCAGTCGGGCCATATAGGCGACTAGCTACCGCAAAGTTGGCCGACAAACCCTTACTCTTCAAGTAGCTGAAAACATCATCAATGACAATATGGGAATTTGTTCCGCCATACCCAAACGAATTGATTGATGCCCTTCGGACCTCACAGGGGGGCCAAGAAATACATTCCGAGGGCAAGGAAACCATGTAGTCGTAAGATGCAAGCTTCCGATTTATAGATTCAAAATTGGCGTTCGGGGGTATCACCCCTGATTCCACGACGAGGGTCGCTTTGATCAAGCCTGCAATACCACTAGCTCCTTCGAGATGACCAATGTTTGTTTTCACAGAGCCAACGTAAAGAGGGTCGGAGAAATTTCGATGCTCATGAAAGCATTCCGCAATTGCACTCATCTCTATTGGATCTCCGATTGCAGTTCCGGTTCCATGTGCCTCGAAGAACCTTGTGTGCATCATGGACAGGCCTGCTTGTTGGTACGTTTCCCGAATAAGCTGAGCTTGCGCTTTCGGATCAGGCTGGGTTATTCCGGGAGTTCGACCATCCTGATTAGTCCCGGAGGATCTGATAATGGCCCGTATAGTATCGTTACTGCGGAGTGCGTCGGATAGACGCTTCAGTACAACGACTGCTACACCTTCGCCGCGAGAATAGCCATTCGCACGTTGATCAAATGTGAAACATCGACTATCAGGAGATAGCATTTGCATGTTACTCAAAACAGTGCTGAAGTCAGGATCCAGTAGTATATTACAGCCGGCGACAACACCCATATCGGTGATACCCCTATGCAATAACTGGCATGAAAGGTCGACGGCCATGCCACTACTTGAACAAGCCGAGTCCAGATTAACAGAAGGTCCGCGAAGATCGAAGAACCAACTGAGACGATTTGCAAGCATGGATTGTGTAGCCCCAACTGCTGCATATGGAGGAAGCCGCTCAGAATCTTTCAATATCTGTTGTAGGTAGTCATTTGTGAAGCATCCAGTATGAACGGAAGACCGGGAACCTTTTACATCTTCAAGCCGTATACCTGCATTTTCAAAAGCTTTGAATGTCGTCTCCAGCAGGATGCGTTGCATCGGATCCATAGCAGAAGCCTCTGTAGGAGTAATGGAGAAGAAATTGGCATCGAACAGTCCCAAATCCTCCTTGATGAAGTGGGCACCCCGTGTGCGAAGGGCATTACGTCGAGTAGGATGATAGAATGCATTGACATTCAGACGCTCTGGCGGAAATTCGGTCATCGTGCTTCGTTTTTCTAGAAGCATAGTCCAGAAACCGTCTTCTGTGGATGCATCTTGCGGAAACTTTAGAGCGAGCCCGCATATTGCGATAGGCTCCTCTTGGGAATGGGAGTTAGACGGCATTTTAAAGTGGCTGCTAAGAATAAATTCGATGGCGTCTAACCATAATAATAACATAAATAAAAAGGTATGCTACCTAGGTAGGTATACCAGTCCTAAATTCCTATTACGCCACAGATAAACATCACTGGTATAAATAGGAATCAAATGTCATACAGTCAGACCTGGCCATAACGAATACTTTGCCCCTTGCATAACGAATTTTCGCCATAACGAATCTATCTACGGTACACAACGATTTTCTATGTAATTTAACGAATTTCTTTACATAACGAAATTCGTTAGATATTTCGAGCTTGAATTCTTTTTATTGATTGCCCTTATGTCCTTGTCTAGTAAACCACTGTGCTCAATAATCAATTTATTCCCCATCATCCCTTTATATCCCGTGCTTCCTCCTTGCATTCCTCGGTTTCCTTCCCCTGTATTCATTTCTCCTTCAGCGGTTTAAATTCGTTAGATATTTCAACTCACCACCAAAGAATTCGGTATGGTCAATATACTTTTTCGTTTATAGCATAATATAAGGCACAATATGAAGGAAATATTACTTATTACATAGCTCAATTAGGATCAAAGTATAGGTACAAGTAGATATATGGGATTTCCTAGTGAATTCATGTATACAGTACTTTCATTCCATAACGAGTATTCGCCATAACGAATCCAACCCCGTGTTTCTATTAATTCGTTATGGCCAGGTTTGACTGTAATATAACATGGATTAGGATCATGTACACTCCAGGACATTCTCATGCCAGAGAGGTATAAAGAGCACGAACGCTACCAGTCTTGAAACAAGCTTTTCGAGCTCAATATCTCTCATGTGAGCAATATACCTCATCTATTCAACCATATTACTTTCTACAGCCCCTCTTTGATATATGGCCCTCCACTCTCCCAAACCCTAGGCCTAGTAATAGTCTTAACAGTTTTGACATCATCGATGCTTAAATCTTACTTGTAACACAAGACTACCTTCAGTAAAGACACAATGCATTTCCTTTGCCTCCATGGCGCAGGAGCCAACAGCTTAGTAAGTCCTGATAGCCTTGAAGCCTTTACGGCAACAACGCCGGCAGCCTAGTTGATGACGCGTTGGCAGATTTTCGAGTTGCAAACGGGTAAGATTGAAGATGTCGTGAAATGTAACTCTGGGACTTCCAATGAGACTGATCAGGATTCAGCAGCGTTACGTTACGAACTCGGCGGAGGCCATACATACGACTTTGTCGAAGGTGTGGTCGTAGAGCAGAGAGCTTATGGTACATGCAACGGCCCGATTGAGGATTTCTGGATTCCGATGTTGATGGCTAATACAAATTTCAGGGGTCGAGAGCCTTGCAACCTCCAAGGATTTATGTTTTGCCTACTACAAACCCCATTGCGCAGAATCATTTAATGAAGCCGTCGAGAATTTGGAAAGGTATCTCAAAACTGACGGTCCATTTGATGGAGTCATCGCTTTCTCACAAGGGGTTTCCTTGGCTACTGCTATCCTCGTCGATAAATTAAAACTTCAAGAATCCGGTCTTCGATGTGGGATCTTCTTTTGCGGGCGACTACCTTTCATTGACGCAGGGGCTCCACACGTCAGCTCCGATCACACCAACACGGGAAGGATGACGATTGAAATACCGACAGTTCATATCTGGGGAGGCAAGGATGATATTGAACCAGGCCATGCATTAGCGCTTCGTAAGATATGCTGCCCTGAGAGAAGCCATACCTACATTCACGGTGGGGGCCATGAGGTGCCGGGGCCAAGAGATAAAGGGGGTTTAGTTGAATCTGCCAATGCGATTAGAAGCATGCTGGCTCGGCTTTGAGGCAACGATGTGACCCGTAAGCATCAATGTTGGGGGCTCACCTTCGAGGCTGTGGTACATCGGTCATAAACAGTTTACTTGGATGTCGGTATTGAACTTTCTTACCACTTCTACCCACCTACTCAAGTATAAAAACCCGAGTATGAATTAAATGCTACTGAGAGATCCTTTCTGTCCTACCTTAGGTGTCCGGGGGAGTGATTATATACACAGCACACAACGTCATGTTGTATTATTGAGTGTTGCATATGCATATGCATCTCTACTGTAACCTCTTGGTATTATTATACCGAAACTTTGAACTAATAAACCCATGGTATGTTGTAATATAAATCAATTAATTCAATATCATGGAAGTGGACCCCTTTTTACGTACGTATACCTCCCTAGGTACCTTACAGCCCTATTCATTCTCACGCGACCGTAATTATCGCGTTACACAGTATCTATCGAGATCCATTCTCAGCCCTTCTCCAAAATACCCAATTCTTCCCCCCCCTCCGCCTCCCTTCTCCTTTTTCCACCCTCATTCTCCTTCGGAGATATCGTCTTTCCCATCAAGCCACGCCAAATCATCACAATGATCAATAGCACGCAGATTGATGGTATTGCGCTTGTCGTGGGGGTAAGATGATTCATCTCACAATCACTTCAATCACTTACAGCAATTGTTAACTCATGGTGATATAGTCAGGCAGAGGCATTGGTAGGGAAGCAGCATTCTCTCTTGCTGAAGCTGGAGCGAAAGCTATCGTGTTTGCGGACATGAACGAGGAGACAGCTAAGCAATCCTCGGAAGAAAGCAAGCAATATGCAAGTAATAAAGACTACAAAACTACAATTTTCAAAATGAATGTCCAGGACGACAAGTCTGTACGGGATATGGTAGATTTTGTTGTTAAAGAATTTGGTCGCATCGATTACGCCGTCAACGCTGCAGGAGTGAGTGATACATCTTATGCCGTCTCGAGTTTCCCCTAGAAAGCGTATCTAATATTTATCTTTTCTTCGCGAAGGTCGATAACGGTGTCCATGCACCTTTCGCCGAGACTGACGTCGAAAACTTCGACCGCATAATGAATATCAATGCCCGCGGTAACCTGATCTGTGTGCGCGCGCAAGTAGCAGCGATGCGCAAGCAGGAACCCAAGACCTGGACCAGTAGAAACGCCACGCGTGATATTGGGCGCGGAGTCATCGTCAACCTCGCATCGGCCAACTCGTTCGTTGGTCTCCCCGGCAAGGGCTCTTACACCATTTCGAAGCATGCGTTTATGGCAATTACCAAGATGGCGGGTAAGTTCTAAAGTAGAACATGGGCTGCTTGGAATGATAGCTGACAATTCCTCAATAGCTATCGATCATACTGCTGAAGGTATTCGGGTCAACGCCGTATGCCCAACTTGGGTGCGCACGCCATTGCTGGACGTGGAGCTAGAGAAGAACCCCGAGGTCCGAGCTGCAATCTCGACCGTGGTCCCTATTAAACGAGCGGCGGAATGTGAAGAAGTATCTGACACTATTGCATTCTTGTGCAGCCCGGCTGCGAGTTACATAAGTGGTGCCAGTCTGCTCATTGATGCTGCTGTGACTACTACGGTGCGCCTATTTTGATGGGAACCAACAACATGAGGTACATTGCATGTGTATTAAGTACGTTACATTAGGTACCTAGGTAGTTTCGGCGATAATTGCGAAATGTGTGAGATTTTACTACGACGCCAAAAGCTCATTCTTGTATACGGTACTTTATTGTCATCTGACGAAATGCTGACTTAATGTTGTCTCTCCCCCTTTTCCCCCCTTTCTACCTACGCACGTGACCCAACCATTCCACCATCCGCCATCCGCCATCCGCCATCCGCCTACTACCATCTACCATCTACCAATATTTCTAACATCTTCATCTCCTATGATTTATTTTATGAATGTGTAAGTACCAAAGGTATGTTATAGCATGAATTTCAAATATATGGGAAGTTCAAAAACTGACAGTGTGGGTATTATTTAATATCAGGTTGTTGTGATCACATATTGCTATGCAAGGGTTGTTTGTAAAGTTGTTGTAATTGTTGTTGTTGTTGTTGTAATAAAGCTTGAACTTGAGCGGGGTGTTATGGATGTTGGGCGTGTGGTGGGGCTAATCCACCCCGGTCCAGGTGAAGAAAACCCGCCAACCGGCCAAAACACTTTGCGCAAGACGACTCGACCCACTTTTACACAGGAGGGCGCTATAAGCTT
>MU388347.1:0-80697 GCA_022578535.1 Jackrogersella minutella
TCTTAACCTGGTTGGCTCAAACCAGAATCCCTTTACGTCAGTCAATAGCAGTTGCAGGTTTTGCTAGACCTAATCGCGAAATCGAAGACGACGAACTCGAACCATTAGAACCAGGTTTTCGAAGACCTAGTTTTGTAGAAGCTGCGGCCTTCTTCAAATTGAACAATATGACAGTGGGAACATGGTGGCACAGACGGCACGACATATTAGAAGGCAACTACAACAAAAAGAATATCATCAAACCTAAATGGCCCAAATTAGAGGAACAAAACTACGAAGCACTACAACAACCAGTGCCACCTTTAACCCCCAAGGATCAAAGAATTAAAACCACAATCATCACCCAACAAAAGATCGACGAACTTCAACGACCCAAGTACCAAGAACTCATTCGAAAAGGATCTATACAAACTGGAGCTTCAGTACGGCCAGACGGCTCGCAAGATAACCTAATTAAGATCAAGGGGTTGTCAGAAGAAGACCACCAAGAACTTTGCGATGCGTTGAAGATCCAAGGCGATATTGCTAATGCTGTTGAACCTGCATTGCCAATTAACGCCATCGCTCCTGAAATTGGTGGCCCTGACTTGGACGAACAGGAAATTATCGAAGGACCTGGGGATTATGGAAGAAGTCATTATTTTAATATGACCTGTGCGCAGTTGGTTGTATTACTGAGGGCTAGAAAACTACCAATAAGTGGGAGAAAAGCTGCACTGGTAGAAAGAATGATACGTAATGATATGGATGCTGTGGATATTGATAATTGGTTTAGGGATTGAAATCAGGAAGACATCTATCAATATACTACACTGGCGTAACCCCTACGAAACTCTCGAATAGCTCCCAATCGTGTTTTTTTCTTTCTCGCTAACTAGTGAGACCACTTTCTGCTTTATTTGCTGTGGTGCCGTGACGACCTTATTAGGATGTATCAGTTATCTATAGGCCATGACTACACTGACTATATACTTGAAGGACGCACACCAGCCTTGACTTACAATCACACGAGTGATACCGAGACACCAGTGCAACATCATCGGGCCCAGATCTTCGATAGCGACATGATACTCTACTAACACGAGAGTACCAGACGGGATCTATCCCACAACAAGCCCCCACGAAGAGGTGGAGCTAGGACGAGATCTCGGTATCTGGTAAATGCCTACGTACTATCCTTGAAATCTCAGAGATAGCGATAGCGAAGTTGATACCATCACCACCATCAACAGTTCTAGCAGTGCCAATAAGCCATAGTAGGGGTGGTAGGGGTGGTATGTATAGTCACGATGGCAACAAACCCCTCGTCTTTTAAGTCCAAATATCAGCGACAACTGCGTAAAAGGGGCTGAGATACTCACAAACGGTGTCTTTAATTTAATTTATGTACAGTCGCTATTAACACTACGGCCGGTAAGGCTGGGATATACTTTGGACCAGTCGCTGTGGTTTTTGATGATGCATATTGGCGCTCACTGACAAGCTCTTGTCCAAATTTCCATTCATCCTGTCAGCTGACCTTTGGGTATGCGGCATAAACATTCAACCATGCCATCACACCACCGTTATGCACCAGAAGGCGTAGAGGAGCCATGATCCAGGATTCCGGATTCCAGGTTTGAATCTTCCTCGGCAGTCTTGCCGTCCTCTAAACACGCCATGTCGTTAGCCACTATCATGTACCTACCGGTCAAGACGTCCAACGACCGTATTTCGATCAGCGGGAACGAAAGGGTCAGAATTCGTATGGTCTGAGGAGACACTATACTACGGGCTGTAAGGGCTTTTGCCTGATCCTCGATATCTGCTTTCAGTTGATGAGCGGCTCGTTCAAACGTAAATCGGTGTTGTTACTGCCAGGAGTTGCAGGGTAACTAGAAGTGGCTGGTTTGAAATACGTTTTCTTTACCTAACTGAAGTGTGCATAAATTGACATAACTCCAGCACGTGACTAATGGATGACTGAGCCGAGCCTGAGTGAAAGCGAATTCGAATTCGGCGGAAGAAACCATTCCACAATTACGAAATCTGTAGCGGGCTGACGGGTTTTGTTTTTCTCCCACACTCCCCACCTGCAAATAAATTGAAGGGACCCATCTGTCGATCACCAGCCACGGCACATGACGTTACTACAGTCAAACCTGGCCATAACGAATTAATAAAAACACGGGTTTGGATTCGTTATGGCGAATATTCGTTATGGAGTGAAAGTACTGTATACATGAATTTACTAGGAAATCCCATATATCTACTTGTACCTATACTTTGGTCCTAGTTGAGCTATGTAATAAGTAATATTTCCTTCATATTGTGCCTTATATTATGCTTTAAACGAAAAAGTATATTGACCATAACGAATTTTTTTGGTGGTGAGTTGAAATATCTAACGAATTTCGTTGTGGAAAGAAATTCGTTAAATTACATACAAAATCGTTGTGTACCGTAGATAAATTCGTTATGGCGAATATTCGTTATGCAAGGTATTCGCTATGGCCAGGTCTGACTGTAGTACAAAACTAGGATTGGTCCGTCAGGGTCCGTCTACTTAAACGAAAAAGGCAGTAGGTAATGTGTACCTTTGTACCTATTACCCACCTGGTCAATGCACAACAATGCGGGTAGCGCGGGTTAATTGACTCCCCCTTGAATTACCACTCGTAATGAAAAAAAACCTTGCAAAGGGTTATCTCAGCGAGCTCAGACCAGAGTTTTTGGGGAATGTACCTTTTGAGCCACAGCAAGTTTCAACCAATCACAATGATTAAAATAGGTTTTTTCTCCGCTTTACTTTTTCCATTCGAAAGACAGTTTTTGACCACGGGCGCTTAGGCCATGTGGCTGGAGGGGGCGCACCCCCCCCTCGTTCTTCGAATTCTAGTCTGAGTTTACTGAGCAACTGAGATAAGCAAAGGGATGAACACCTTCCATTGATACCTATCACCTTAGGTAGGTAAGAATCGGCAAGAACGAATTTCAACACGGAATGATAGAAGGACTCTATTACAACTAATTGTTCCTTCAATATATTATAAAGTTTTCCTAATAAAGAAACGCAGTCTCGAGGTTAAATGTTTCTATACAACAAGTTCGTCGTCATAACAACGAGCATACTGAGATCCATTTCTCCGGCGGGAATACAGACTCAAAGAGCATAGCGCTCCCAGTAAAGGGAGACCGTCGATTCTTGGTGACCGAACTATCATGCAGGTCCAGATCTTGCTTTATCTTCCGGCTTATGCCCATTATTCTTGCCGGCAACCGTACCCTCCTGGGAAGGGTCACCGTAGATGTAGCCGGGATACCCCATAAATACGTCTTGTCCACCCACACGGAACGCCGGCGGCAGAGCGGGAACTTTAGAGGCGACGGCTGCCTTGGTTTTCTTCCGCGTCGGAGGGTTTGTCACGGTGCCGCCCGACAGCGCCGGTGGTCGCTCGCCGATTTTATGCGCCATGACAACTCCCTAGAGAAATCTATCGAGCATGTTAATATGACTAGGACGCTTCATAGGGAAAGTCGGACTGTCTTAAGGCGGCATGGATTATGGTAGCGAGATTGGGAATACGGCTGGGTTAGCCTTGAAGGGCAACGTACAGATATAGAAAATTGGACGAAGGTAGCCCCCTAATACCTTTACTTGCTGATGAAGACAGTGATATCGGCCCTAGGGTCGTCGACAGGGAAGCTGACAATGATGAAGTGGTTGATAACGAAGTATCGGTGGCAACGATATTGTAGATCTTCTTCTAAGCACCTAAACGTTATTATCAAGTTCATTCAACATTTTCAAGGGCTGGGATTTAATTCATACCTGCTTGTTTATGTATGGTTGAAACAAGTTGGGGGGAAGGTGTGAGACCGATCCATGATGTTGGGCTCTGTCCTTCTTTTATACCTCTCAGACTTACAAAAGGAAGGAGTGTTGCTCATACTCGACATCTAACTATGGTTTACGGTGGCGATACACTTCTTCTCTCAAACTTTTATGGCAACTGTTTAAAGGTTCTCTTCGTAACAAGGGATCTAAGATTCTTCTAGTAAGTTTGTTTGGCTTGAAATCTTCTTGCCACCTACCAAAATTGCAACTTTCTTACCAAGTCACAGACCAAAGAATCTATTATTCTCACTTTTATTACATGTTGAATGTGTTCATATTTACCCGACATAAGAATATATGGTTACTCACCTTGGGAAAAAAGGAGACGTTAGAATAGGGGTCTGCTTACCTAATCCCAGTCATGAGACGATATTCAGTCACTGATTCACACACAACCTGTCCACAAACATTCGAATTGGTAAGTAATCCACATTATATTCACGTCTGGAATTAAAGGACAATTGCTTAGTTGTGAAATTGACAAATTGATTCTTGCGTTGAAACGCAAAATATGAAGTATCCATCAGCCTATGCTGGAAAGAAGCAAAAATAACAAAAAAAGCCAAATCTGATAGAAAGTTCGCTTGCTAATGACCTTCCCCTCAAACTCCAAACACCAGGCTCCAACCCAAACTCCAAACTCCAAACTCCAAACCGTGATACTAGAGGACAACTCATTTGGTCACGTGTGAACCCCGAATATCCTCCTCACATAGTGTAGTATGCACTTATGTGGTCCATCATCTCCTCGAAGAGCTTCTTCTCCTCTTCTTCGTCGAGCTCCCCTTCCTTCTCCGGCTCTGCCTTGCTGGCGTTCTTCGCCCTCTTCTTCTTGGGGGCTTCCGAAGTCTCTTCCGCCTTCCTCTTCTTGGGGGAAGCTTGAGGAGCGGGTGTTGGGTCTGTCGAAGGG
Source organism: Jackrogersella minutella (assembly GCA_022578535.1). Classification (NCBI taxonomy): domain Eukaryota; kingdom Fungi; phylum Ascomycota; class Sordariomycetes; order Xylariales; family Hypoxylaceae; genus Jackrogersella; species Jackrogersella minutella. The sequence goes on from MU388347.1 coordinate 4,788, forward strand.
ATATCTGTGGGTTCTTCCTTCGGCTCCTCCTTCTTCGGTTCTGCCATACGGCGCCTCTTCTCTCCCCTTTTCTTGGGAGGATCTGGATCCTCGCCAGCCTTTCGCTTTTTGGTTGAAGCTTGGGCTTGGGGAGTAGGTGTTGTCTCCTTTGAGGAGACAAAGATGGGGCTCGGCTCTCGCGATGATAGGTCGATGGGGTTTTCGTTAGTACCCACATCAGGCTCGTCCTCGAGTTCCTTCTCAAGTTCCCCCTCGAGTGCCTTCTCTAGCTCTCTGTCGAGCTCCTCCTCAAGCCCCTTCTCCAGTTCCATCTCCAGCTCCTTCTCGAACTTTCCCCCGTCGTCGTCTTCGAAGGCGGAAGAAGAAGGGGGAGAATGAGGAAAGTCGGAAGGAGGGAGAAGAGGAGAAGGTAGGCTATTAAAGCGCGAGGAAGAACGAGGGGGAGAATCAGGGAAGAGAGGGTAATGGGGAGAAGAAGGTAGGCGAGCAAAGGGAGAGGGAGGATGGGGAGTATGAGGGTCCGTTGGCTCAGGTGCCAGAGGCTGGGTTTCGGAAGTCCCATCAATGGGTAGTTCCACCTCTGGAATTGCCTGGCCTTCGGTGATTTCCTCATTAGAGTCGGAGGCAGGATGGTTTATTGCCCCGGAGTCTTCCCCATTCTCCGATTGCTCGTCGACCGAGTCTTCCCCATTCTCCGATTGCTCGTCGACCGAGTCTTCCCCATTCTCCGATTGCTCGTCGACCGAGTCTTCGTCATCCGCGGAGTATTCGCTCTCCGCTGTCTGCGCGGGAGGATTGTTACCCTGGGGAACCAGTCAGCACCATGTAATATTGGTAGAGGCTTCGACTATGATAAAATTTGGCAGATTTGTGTGTGGAGGTGGTAGAGGGGAATATTTACCTGATTCATCCAGGAGTAACTCTTGCCGCCTAGTCGGCCTAGTGCCAGACCGAGAGCTTTCGACTTATCTTTGTCGCTCGCGCCGGTTCGCCAGGTCGTGCGGACTCGCTTGCGCTCTTGGCGCCTCTCACGCTCACCATCCTCGGTGAAATCTTCACGTCTTTTACCCATGGTGTCGAGTCGTTGATATGTTTAAATGTTATGGAGTAATTGATGGGTGGATTGACGTTATTGGTGATGGATGTTTGTGAGGTTAATGGTTGTCGGCAGTGAGATTAATGGTTGGTGATGGTAAGGTCAATGGTGAATGATGGCAAGGAATAACTTTAGTGGTGTATGTGAATTGGTGGTGTATGATTGTTGGGTGTGTATAATAGTTGGTGGTGTATGATGACTGATGGTGGATGATAATTGGTAAAGTATGAAAAAAAAATTGTGAAGAGGGAAAGAAGAAGAGAAATATGTACTGGCGAGGAAAATTTTTTTTGCTTCAGATTTTGGAAGACAGGACCCGTAGCAGTCCGTAAAAAGATCTTGTGAATCGGGAAGCTGCCGGTACTGACCTTTCAGTTTAGAAGGGTTGGTAACGAGCCGGGCCGGAGGACGCTACGATCACCCTTTACGGTCACCACGGGAAGCCAAGTACCAGATACTGTTTGCTATCAGCTACCGATGTGGTTGGTGCGCAGTGAGTCAACTGTCTAGTAGATACCTTATAAACTCAAATGTGCTCGACAGATGGTAAGAGACCTCATGAATTTGGAAATCGGACCAAAGCTCCTCGGCAGCGTGTGAACCAAGCTTGTCAGTCCCATAGAGGCAGCTACAGAGCCAAGAGGGCATCGACATTACAAGGCTAGGTAGGTTGAAATCTTATTATCACCATTTTCACTGGTGGTAAGTCAATTTGATATTATCATTATATACATCCATATATGAAATGTGATTCATTTGAAAATCCCTGGGAACCTGATTCGTGTACATCCTATATATTTTATACTCCTATTCTTTGGATTACTAAGGGGTAAAAGTTGCCAATACCCAATCACAGGCAAACATAGCCTTACATTTCTAGTGACAATGATATCGCCAGTTGATGTACAGGTACGATGATTGCTCAAGCCATCCAAATGTACCTAGGTACTTAATGGCATCAGATAACTCTGTATGAAGCAGATATCTGAAAACAGTACAGTCAGGTATATATGTGGGCCTAAATAGCCTCACTTTCATCTCTCGGGTAACCAGTCCAAAAAGGGGAGCCAATTGAGTTACGTTTTCCATGCCATCCGCTAGTACCTAGGTACTTGTAATAAATCCAATGGCCCTTAAGGCAAGGTTTAGCTAAGAGGATCGATTAAACTTACAGGTACAGTGAAATTCTTTACGCACAAAAACGTGTTTAGGGGCTACTACATGCTAAATAAGCAACCTTGAACTTAGCAAGGTTACCTATTGAATAGGCTAATGGTACCTACCTAGGTAGGTACTATTGAGTAGAGGGAATGGGAAAACTCTAAGGATCCGAGAGGCTTTAGGTTAAACATCGGCAGTTATTTCATGAGCATTCAACAAGAACCCATTTTCGTGTCACAACTCCATATTTGACTCCCGTGAACAACTATACATAGAATACGTAAGTTTCCCAGGTTGTAGTAAATGGCCACTAGAATATCAATTTCATTACTATGACCCTCTTGCTGAAGTAATAGGTGAGCTAGGTAGTTCAGCCTTAAATCAACCTACATCAGGGGGGCATCGCTGAACCATTGCCACCAAGCGTAAGAACTAATTAAAATCCACATCGTATTTTTTCGTCCTGCAATTTCATATGGCCTAGAGATGTGACGAGTAAATACAATAAATACTTGGTGATATGAGTATGGAGATGTTGTGATCAAGGACTTGGTGTATGCGTCAACTTGAACAGCACGACACAACTCCCCGAGACGACTATGCCATGCTAGCGAGGAAGAGGAGTCGTAGTCTTCATTTTTCAACAAGTTTATCTTGGCCTTCGTCTTTGTGATATTCCTGATGCTCTTCTTGACGTTCGACGTGAGGTTTATCGTTCTACGATACCTCCTCTACCATCTTCCCCTGACCAAGACCGCCTCGAACAAAAACTTTACCAGACGGCCCAGATAGCATTTCATCAGGGACCCCGACTCGGCTGCCATCCTTATTGCTAATCCATCTGACGAATACGGGATTAGCCCTGTTGGCGTCGAAGTCGGGAGTTTGATCCCCGGCGAGCATAGACTTGCGGTTGGTCTTGGGAGCTTGCTTCTTGAGAAGCTTGTTTATGGTCTCCATCTATTATGAAAGTATATTAGTTTTACGTACTTTCGATATTAACGAATATGTCCAAGAATATAAGTGACTTACCTTGACTTCTTCATTACGCTTCTCGCTCAAATTACGTCGTCGACGAGCCATCTCTGCACGGCGCATAGATAACTCTTCAGCAGTGAAATGCTTCTTTGCTTGCACCTCTGTAACCGCGTCAGTCTAGTTTCCGGGAGTAGTATGATAGGGGTACTTACCATCAGACAGCTTCATTAGCGCATCTCCATTTTCCTCGAAGCGAGCACGTTGTCGTTTAGTCATTCGGGTGAGATCAGGTGTCTCGGCACGACTCTCGGGACCACCATCGCTACCAACGTCGTCGTCTTCTTCCTCAGCGGGGTTAACTGCTTCGATCTCCTCGTCCTCGCCCTCAGCGTCCTCTTCGTCACCTCCTCCAACCTTGACGGTGTCTTGGATCTCATCCGCCTCGCTTTCCAGTTCACTGAGCTCCTCATCGTCGTCGCTGTCCCGCGCTTGAGGGATCGCAGCCTTCCCGCTGGACTTAGCAGCCGCCTTTGACTTACTGGTAGGCGTGCTCTTAGCTGTGGCCCTCGAGACTTTGATTACGGGCGCTGGAGGAGGAATGGTATCCACATCCATGTCATCGTCTTCGCCTTCGGCATCTTCCTCGCCGATGTCATCCTCATCCCCTTCAGCGTCGATATCCATGGTGTCGTCGACCACAATTTCGCCCTCGGCGTCGTCTTCTCCCATGTCGTCATCCTCCCCTTCGGCGTCATCGTCATCGTCGTCTTCGTCTTCCACTTGGGCATCGTCCTCAGCGTCGTCGTCATCTTCGTCACTAGTGTCTACGACATAGGTTTTCTTCTGGGAGCGATTCCGTTTTCCCTCAACGAGGCTAGAGCTAGATGCTTGCTGGCGGCTAGAGGTTGCCTGGCGAAGCTTACTTGCCGGAAGCTTAACTGTTAAATGTATATGCTGATTAGATTCCGGGGGCGAGGAAGGAGGGCCGTGCGAGACCGATGCTACGGCACTCTTACCCTCAGATCTGCGAGAAGTCCTGGAGGACATTGTTCTGCCCGTACGGCTATTTATATGATTGTCACTATCAACCATGTCAGTGATTGCCGTGTTTGCCCTCTGGGCTGCTGCGCGACGTGGACGAGAGGCCATTTTTGATATGATGCTTTCGTCAGGATCTAAGGTTCGGGTTTGATAGCGTTGGTTTTGATAGATGTGTAATATGGCGAGATGAAATATGTAGTAGATTATGTATATGGATAGACTTGGACTTGGGGGCTTGGACGGGAGAGAGGGAGAGAGAGAGAGATGAAGAAGAAAAGTTTGATTGAATGATGTGACGAATGACGAAATCGCTTTTTTATAAATGAAAGCACAGATAACAGATAGCTAAGCTGTAAGGTAAGGAAGGCGGAAGGCACGTTTTATTTTTGGAGGTGGCGCGCGTAAAGGCGGCAAGGGCAAGCAAGTCCCAAGGTTCCAAGGTTCTTGTCGAAGTTGAAATAAGCTTGCTGCGGCGTCAGACGCCGTGACACGCTATTGCCCGTGGTGCGCGCAAACAACCTTAAGAAGAGGAGAGGTAGGTACGTTGCCGCTTGGATACGGGGATACGGGTAGGGCTGTAGGATTCCAGTAGTAACTTGGTACTTTTTTAGGATATATGATTTGTGATTTGCGATTTTGCGATTTTGCGATTGGCGATTGACGATTGGGTAGAAAACTCTCAACCAGTTGAATTTGTTCATCGAGATATTTGAGGCAACACACCAAGACGATTTTTGATGCAGCCAACCCAACAAACAACATCAAAAAGATTGATTTTTTGTGTTTACTTCAGACAACCCCCAAAGCCAGCAAGAAGTGAGTGCACTGGCCTGCCTGCGCATGCAATGCATCGGTGTCGAATCGTATCGCATCATCTATATCCCCGTCCTACCCCCTTTTTTGTCATCATCTTCCCGTCCGTGTTCACTTGAACAACGTTCTGCCCTATCACACGGACTTGGAATTTCTCCGTCGACTCATCGACCGCAAGTGCAAATAGCAAATGCTATAAATTCAGGTACTTCCCTCTTTACCCCTTTTTTTCATAAACAAAATCTTTTCCTCTAGGCAACGATGAACTTGAAACAGGGAAGTTGATGGGTGCTGACGAGAGACGACATATTTATCAGGATTTGCAGCTGAGACTTACATGATATGATGGATTGATAATTCTCGTGTGCTCAGCTGTGGCTGACGAACTAATAAGCTAAAGCTAGGTGACTCGTTTCAATTGGATATCTCGGAGAACTTGGACTCTTTGCCTAGCGATTTCTTGGATGATTGACCTACGATTCGGGAGATATCCCGATTTTAGTCTACCAAGTTACCGATAATTGAAGTGTTGTTATTGGGGGACGACCCATAAGGATGAAAGGTGCTCACTTCGACTGAATTCGACACAATCTTCTGATCGTCGGTGGTGATGCAGGTGGAGACAGGTCAGTGTTTCCAACCTGTGATACCGTAAAGAAGTTGGAGCAACGAGCTGGAGGGACGTCTCGGAATGTTTATGTATACGACCTAAGAAACCAACGGCGGAAAAACTGAATATTAGTTACTCAAACAGTGACGAATGATATTGAAGAAAGAATTAGGAAATTAATTCAAGAATGAGTGATGGCAAATTATAACCTAAAGGTCAAAGATGATCGTCGTTACCGGATCTTTTTATTATTATTTTCCTCAATCGAGAGGAAGTCATTGACGATAAAATGATCAAGTTGAAAGGTGCGATTGAGGCCTGTGTCACGTGCGGAAGTCTACAACAGGTGAGTTCCGCGAATCCGCGCGAAGGTACGAGCTATGCAAGTACCGTTGACATTCTAAACCCAAATAAGGGAAGGCGTTGTCAGATCATAAATGATGCAACTTGTTAAGCATGACCATCAAATTCACCACAACCACTATCTGACCGCAACAATGAATACGCCCTTGTAAAGCTCGGTTGTTCTCGGGAGGTTGGAATTTAGAAAAATGTACCGAGGCAGCTACCCACCTAAATGTTTTGATAAGATACCGTAGCTCCATCGCGTTAACATTGTTTCTTACACCTGAAGCTTTTCGGAATTCAATCTTCAACTTTTTATATTCTCTATATTGTCCATCCCATTCCATTCTTTGATATACCTAATCAGCCAAGCTGGTTCGACCAGTTTGAGTCATTATCGATATGGCTGATCCAAAAGGAACCAATATACCATCCTGGCAGCAATCAGAATCCGAGACCGATGCTGCACCAGAGACTGATCACCCCCATGACGTCGACGCGACAGAAGTCACTCTTGAAAAGGCGCGAATATTTTTAAAGGACGAAAGCGTCAAAAATTCAAGTTTAGAAAAGAAAACAGAATTTCTCAAGAGCAAAGGATTCGACGATGCCCAAATTCAAGAATTGCTGGAAGTAGAGCAGCAAGATGCACAGGCTTCGAGTACATCGCCGACGACCAATAAGTCCGACCCCGAAGGTGACAATACACCACAGACCTCGGAAGATGATAAAGATGTTGAGACAACTGCTCCTGTAGCTTCATCGACAAGCGCCCCAGCGCCAATTATAACTTATCCCGAATTTCTTACCACATCACCTAAACCACCACCGCTAATAACGCCCTCCCGCCTCGCCAATATCCTAACCGTCTCCGGTAGTATATGGACCCTTCTCTACGGCACGGCACGATATGTTGTCAGCCCCATGGTAGAAAGTCTCAACGATACGCGGACCGACTACTATGCACATGTAAACGAGAAACTAGAGCAGCTTGTAGAACAGCTCGAAGGCGTTGTTAGCGAGGTCCCATACAAGAGCGGGAAGCTATTGAAGTCGAAACAAGAAGAAGGTTACTATGACGATAACGAAAGCACGTTCAGTGACCCCACTGAACTGTTCCACCGAGACATTGGAACCCAGACTTCCCCAGTAGTGTTGGCCCAGGATCTGGCTATGACTAGCAGTAACCAGACAGACAAACCCATCGATGCTCAAGCTCGCCGCCTCACTGCTCTTCGGGCTTCTCTCCGCGAAATGAATGACATGCATCTACGCCGTGCCGAGGACTCCTCCAACCTCAACGCTCTCCTTCGGGAGGTCCGTGAGGAAGTCGATAAGCTCGGTGCTCCACCCCCGACCGACTTCAGCGCCTTCCACGGCGGTCTAGGATACGGACGTAGTATGGAGCCGAACGACGAGGTCAAGAAGACGAAGGATGCCATCCGTAGCGTGAAAGGCATCTTTCTCAGCGCAAGGAGCTTCCCAACCACGGCAGCCAGATAGGAGAAAAGAGCTACCGCAGTGAGCTACGATGCGTCGTCTGAGAGAAGCTCCACGCCTCGGACTCCGCCTACGCATGAAGAAGTCGAGCGGATGGACTGCCTGTTAAAAAATGTACGAGCCATGAAACTCAACTCAGCCGAGTCTTCCCGAACTCCCTCCCCCCCTACCAAGTATTACCGGCCCAAAGCCAGAGCGCCAACATACAAAAATGGCATTCCACACCCAGGACACCCACCTCCCGTTAACGATGACCCGCCGGCAAATCAGCAGCTCGCCGATTTCACGGAACGTCCACGGGCCGCCCACCGCGCAGGCCTCCCGCGCTCCGCATTCGACGTCAGCCCCCCTCGCAGCACCCAGAGCAGACACCGGCTCTCGGCCTTCTTCAAGTCGTACATCCGCCGCATCGGCCCCGGCAGGAAGCAGCCCCGCATCGGCAAGCGCAAGCGGCATATCATGTTCGGCAACGCCGTGGCCGTGGACCCGAGCGAGGAGGATGTCACCTTGAAGGGGTCGGTCGTCACCCGTGATTCATCGCATGAGGGGAAAAGGGCGAGGTTTTGATTCGGGTCTTGATGGGATTGTCGTTTGGAGGATTTATATTGGGTGGTTTAGCGGGCATGATTAACATGCTGGTGTTCGTTTTTTTTTCTTGCTTTCTGATATAACTATGTGTATGGGTATTATGAGTAGTCAGCGCTTTTTTCTACGGTAGAGAAATATCGTTACGAATTACACGCGTGGATGTTTTCGAGATATATCATCTCGTCACTGCTACACATTTCCATGAGTCACTTCTTCATCTTAAAATATCAGTCTTAATGTTACAAGGGACTGAAAACATGCACGCGGATTTCAATGAGGCAATTATAGTGGCTCTATAGCATATATTGATATTTCATAACTATGACTTCGTCTCAGTAGTAGTCTCATTATTTTACAGCCGCCCCCCTTTCCTTTCCCTTTTCGGATGGGTAGACCCCATAATTTCCTATCGTCCAAAGAGCGGTCTCCGACTACCAATTCAACCTATTGAACCTAGTCCCTTCCCCTTTCCTGAACCGTATTAGGGATGAATACTTCCAAGGGAAATTATGAGTGATGCAGGGAATGCTATGATGTTTTGGTTTTTTGGCGCAAGCCGAGATACCTGATCTCTCTTCTGTGATGCATTTTGTTATCCCGTGATAATGATAATAACGAATAATGAATGCTATGCAAACGCCGATAATGATGATGATGCCCAACCAATATTCATTCACGCCGTGTCCGAGTATCCTAGTGAATGGGGGAAACCGGAATGAGGACCCAGATTAAGAGAGTGTAAGGATATTTGTGTGGTATGTATGGGTATCGGTAAGTGTATGTATGGCCTTGAAAAAATTCAAATCGCTGATGAAAAGATAAAGAAAAGACGAATAGAAGACAATGCTTAGTCTAATATGCGCACACCGTTTCCCTAGGTATGAATCATGCTGGATAATGGAGAGTAGAGAGTACTACTAAGATTCACTCGGATCACTGAATGGATCCTTGAACGGATTCTTAACTCGTGGCTTCACCCGTTCAGCCTCCCCAGCACTCTTGTATTCAGGTACGGTGCGCTTGCGACCCTATCGCTTAGCATCGCCGTACTGGACGTAGCTGCTGTTGCGGGTGTACGGGGGCGCCTCCTCTGTAGTAACTGGACCACCATGTACGGCGCCGTGGCTGAAGGCGTCGTCACGCCCGAAAGGTGAGCCCTGATAGCGGTCAGGATGAGCGCTGACGTCGCCGGGGCCGCCGAACTGCGGAAGATTCACGGATGTGTCTCTAGGGACAGACTGTGATGGCGGTGCTGCGGTTGTGGACATTTCGAAGTTCTCTATACGCATCCTACGCGCGTCACCTGCGACGTCGCTGTGGCCGACTAGCGTACGGATCACTCCGATTAGGATGATAATGACGTACACAAGGAGAAGGCCGGTCGATACTAGGGCATCTTGGACGATGTTGTTGTGCAACCAGGTCGTGACGTGCACCACAGCGCCGGTGACTTCGTCGGTCGTGACGCTACTAGGCGAGGCTAGGAAGGACGTGAGGTCTGAATCTCCGGAGATGGACTTGGCAGCGCCGACAGAGAAGGTATCGTTAGGAAACGTAGGGAAGTTGACATGAGCGTGATCGTGCACCCAGGTCAGGCCCTTCTCGACAGATTCGACCTTCAATCCGATTAGACATCGCACAGTGTTCTGGGCAAGGTCCTTGAACATGGTGTCGCCGAAGACCGTGGTTAAGCCCTTGTCGATCTCACTCATGAACGTATTAAGAGTATTGTTGATAGCGGTGGTGCCATTCGTAACCTTTCCGAGGATGTCATCGTTGACCTCAGTGCTGAAGGAGCCAATGACGCCGTTCGCATCGTTCGCCCACTTTTGTGAAATATTGCCTAAGGTACCAACGACCTCGTCCGCGAAGTTCCCTACTTGGCTAGCGAGTGCTGGAACTTCCTTCTCGATTGATCGCAAGAGAATCCACTGACAGAAGCAGGAAAAGAAGCCTGCTAGTGCGAGAGATAAGACGAAAAGAGCGGGAAGGGATGTTGCGTACGCGATACACCAGCGCACCAGGATCCTACGCTTTTCGCTGAACTTCGAAGCGATCCAGTATCCGAACCGAGATGAGGTAGGACGTGAGACCATATAGACAAGATCCATATCGTCGTGTGCGTCCGTAGAGCAAACCTGAGCGCGGCGCCATCGACGAATCTCCAAATAGGCCATCGGAATGCAAACGGCAATTGCAAGGAGAATCAATGTAACTATTGCCACGATCTTGGCGATGTGGGCGATCTCGTATAGAGTATCAAAGAAATCGTTGATGACCGAATTGTCGGAGCAGAAAGACAGACCCTCCTTTTGAGCGACCGGGAATACACTGTCGTTGAACGCCCAGTTGCCATAGGATTTGTTCAGCTCTTGTCGGATCAGATTGAACGGAATCGATACGGCGGTTGCGGTGAGATTCTTGACGTCGTCGAAGTCTGGAAGTTCTTGGTTGAGGGTATTCAAATCCGAGACGAAGCCGGTTGTGTTGATGTTGACATTTGAGAGCTTTGCGGCCACCGCGCTGATGTCGCCAGCGACTTCTGGTTTAGGGGGGAGATCAACTCGCTTGCTGAAAATGCTACCTATGCCATTAGCAGCGCTCTCGAGGGCTCCTCCAACTGCTTGTGTGGCGGTTGCAATGGCTCCTCCAGCGGCACTTGTGGCTTCGTCGCCTGCGTTCAAAGCGCCGTTGACGATCGAATACATGGTGTCAATTGGCTTTTGGAGATCATCAGCGGTGCCGTTGATCGCTTGGGCAATACCATCAATAGCATCGTTCATGGCTTCGGTAGTCTTGGTAATAGCCAGCGCCGAGGCGTTGAGTCCTCCGTGAACTACCATAGTAATTAAACACATGTAGGTGTCGGTCATCATGCCGATAACGAAGAGGATAAGCTGCTCAACACCAGTGAGGATCATGTCGAGGATGGTCATCAAGCCCTGGACGGCGTCGGTAATACCAGTTGCGGTGAGACGGTTGACTCCGACGGATAAGTAATGAGGCATCGAGGCCATGGCACTACCAACGTCCTCGACCTTCGTACATGCCGACAGAGCCTTCGCCTTGGCATCGTCAAGGTTGCTGTTGAGACTTCCTATGGTAATAAGGAAGTTGACCAAGACCAGGAGGAGTAGCACAGTCCATCGGTTGAACCAGATCTGAGAGAGTCGCGAACCGAGTCCCAGGTAGGGGGTGACACCTTTGGCTGAGCTTTGGGATATCAGCTCGCGAATCTTCATCTTTCGGACGTCCTTGGTATCGTATGCATCATGTCTAAGTGAGGGAGGTACTTGAGGGAAGCCCTCCTTTTCTCGAAAGATAGGCATAGGCGTGGTTTGTCGTAGCTATTCAACGAATAGAAATGCTTTTAATGAGTGTGTTATGAAGTGATGAAAATGAAAAATATTAAAGAAGGTAAGGAGAAATTGAATTTTCTGAAAACTCGAATTGCGTTCTGAGTATTCGCGCCAGGCGTATCAGTGAGGATTTTTGTGCGGTGTTGTAGGGCGGTAAGTTCGAAAATCGATGGTAGGAAATAATATTGTCAAAGAAGTTTATGTATAAAGACAAGCGGCGAGAGGACAATTAGGAAGAAAGGAAACAGTCTCGTGATTCATTCAATGATGTATTGTTCTCCGTGACTCCATTAATGATATGACAAATGATAAAAAATGGAAAGGAAATTTGTTAGTTGTTGCGCGAATGGTCGAAAGGTGTAGAGTACAATGACTGAGGGAAGTGGTGGATGTTAAAAGAGAGGCCGATTATTGTTAAACCACCACACACCTCATGGCCACAACGGCAAGCCGACAGCCATTCAAGGGACGAATTACCATGCTAGGCCAAGTTTCAGAATATAATTGAGGTGTCTTTGTTTCGTCTTCCGTATTAAATTAGAGGGTTCTTTGTCCCTTGGGTTCGTTCGCGAAGGTTACGCGCGGTGTGCAGAACTAGCTAAGCGCTGGCGATGATTCTCAGCCAGTCAATTACCTTGCCCGCGCGCTTTTGCCAAACATCTTCTTAGCTGGCATACCTAACTAGGATATTAACTCATGGTCATATTATACCTATATGACATTAATAGCGGGATTCATTGCTTGTCAAGGGACTTTACGATGATGGGTTTCCATGTCAATGGGTCATCTTCGTCATCCTCCCTCACGTACGAAGCTACTCGATTATTCTCGATTAGGTCGTACGCGGTCGATCAAGAGAACATCGCGAAATGACATATGTATATCACCCGTCTTTTGAAAACCTCAATATTGTTAGATTAGTAATTTTGCTGGTAACTCATCTAACGGAAGTTCTTGGGTTCAATCAAGAGCTCTAACATTCGTGGTGATCTTGGCAAGCTCTGTTTGAGGTCAAATTGCTACGTTAGGTCGGTATGTATGTAGATAATCTAGATCAGGGCTGCAGATTACTGTGCCTATCAGGGACCTGATTATTTCCCTCATGGTTGCATAGATGTAGACCTCCTGTATGCAGGAAGGGTTCCTGCCGTCATTTTGCGTCATGAGGCTCACAAACTGGTCGAGACAAGTTTTGATTATTGTGTCCGAAAGACTCATATCGAAGTAGAGCAAACTCAAAGAACCTGTGTATTCAAGTAGAGACAAAAGTATTTTCAGATACTAAAGATGTCATTATCTTCCTGAATACAAGAACAGGGCCGTATCTTTGTTGTTCATTTGCATTGTGCATTTTTCGTATCGATCTGCTGAAGAACCTTATTGTCTAAGAATAGAAAAACTGAAAGTGGAGGGAAGCTGGAGAAGATTACCTAGGTAATAAGGTAGACGATATTTTAATGGGGTTCTTGAGCTCTATCATCCAATTATAAGCTTCTAACCCTCTATCGTTTATCATTGGCTGCCACCAGATTGTTCATCCAGACTCAGGCATCATCGGTAAAACTTCGGCCATTCATTTACATAGGTACTTTCCATTCTCCTGATTGCTTTTTACTTCCATCCACGAATACCTAGACATGACATGGCAGTTGAAATATTTGTTGTTGATCTTCTTCCGCTGTATCAATACGAAGTGATGCGCATTGCATATAATATTTCTTCACGCCTCAATATTCATATTCAAAACGTCTGTCTGCCGCCACCCGTCATTGGCTAAATAGGGGATCTCAGAACAGCGCCAGCGGTGTAAGATGATTGGCTGAAAAGCCACGAGCGGCTATGCCCGGCGAAACCAGCCAACCCCTTGCTTGTTGTATGAGAGCCATACAATGTTCTGGTGTTACAGCGATGCTTGACACTTACTTACTACGTCGCGGCAAAAACTAAATAGCCGAAGTCATGATGACTGCCCCAGAATGACAGCAGTACCTGGCGCTTGTCGTTTTTGACTCCATGGGGGCTCGTACCACCAACGTAAGGGCTTGACTGTGTGTGGGCCGTAATGTATTATGTATAAGCGCTGAGCGTCACCAGCCAATGGAACGATTGGCGCTACTATGCTTCAGACAGTCTTGAATTCGAGTCGAATTATGTTCAACTTTAAATGGACATCACCCACCTGAAAATCGGCAGGGCTTTTCTACCGAAGGCCTCCTGCCACCAGTTCGCTAAATTTTTGTTATGTATACCTATGGATGGTTGCCAAGTGTCTCCCACGGTATGTTCATACGACTATCATTCCGATAAATACGAAACTTGATTGCTCAAATGGTTATTTCGATAGGGTGCTATCACCGGTCAACCAACCGAGGTCTAATAACCCACTTCGTATATGGTGTCTATCACGCCGAGCACACGCACTCCTTCCAGGTTCTCTTTTTGAAGATATTGTTCTTCAGAGGCAGGCCCGTACTAAATCTGACCCAAGAGTCGGTTCTCCATATGTAGACTTTCCAATCTTCCTTCACCATCAAGTCAACCACATCACTTCTTAGCCAGAAACTAGCCATGAACCCATCAGCTACCCATTTAAACGTGTATAGGATTTTGATCCCGTCCGTTCTAATATTCCTCGTCGAAGCTGACATGTCCCCTGTCTCGTCATCGAAGAGAAGTTGGTACAGATCATTTGGCGGCTCACCGTATTTTCGATGATTCCAGAACACCAGCATAAAGTCAGGCTGGTTGGCGTAACCAGCGTGAGTCAATGGGATCATAATTGAGTATTCTATAATGATGTCTGGCGAAGGAAGTATTCCGCTTGGCACCACGGTGGCAAAGGGAAAGAGCCCTTGCCACTGAGTAACAAGTGTGGTGAACTCTGGTGTCCAGGGTTTGACACATATGGTGCGAGGCGGATATACCGTGTCCACAGAGATGGGATCAGCAATGTATTGCCTAGGAAATCTAACTGTCGTGGTGATCTCGCCGCCGCCGATTGATGTGATGATCTGCGATAGCCAATGGCCAGGATAGCCTGACTCCGCCATCTGGACCACTAGCCTCATGAACGCCGTTGTGTTCAGGGGAGCGAATACGAAAGTATATTCATCCTCAGACCGACGGAACGGTAGGCATATCTTGAGGAAGTGAGCAATTAACCATCTAGAAAGGGTTACCCGCGACATCAGTTGCTCTAGGGAGCAATCCCCACGCTTGCATCTTTCCCATCGATGATAATCGGTCATCATCGAAAATGGCATCATAGATGATATTATACCCGGGTTGTAAGCCAGTTTAACCGAGAAATGCTTCTGGATCATGGCGCGGTCGTACATTAGTAGCCATTCCGCGTTGAATTGATAGATGCCCTTCCACAGATTTGGATTACGCAACACACACGACATTAACCCCGATCCGGTCCCTTGCTTTAGCACCGGGCTTGCGTAGAAGAAGCTCGCTAGAGACCCGCCGACATAATCTCTAATGATTTGGTTTGTTAGCGACATCCCTTTAGGTACAGGGTTGACTTACGGGATATTGCTCAAGTGGATAATGTGATATTTCTGCGGCCAATCTGTAGTGGATGATGACACTCGGTCTCCTTCGTTTTGCCTTTGTTTGGGCCGATCGATGAAGCCGTAGCGAATTCGCTCCAAAACGTTGGCCATATCATCAACCATCATTTCGATTGTCAGTCTACCTTGTAACGACAGTATACTTTGACCAACCCTTTCAAAGTAGTCTGCTGCATGTTTCAAGATGCAGTAGTCTGATTTCTTAGGCACATTCAGTTTGAACGACTGGTCTGTCAACGCTTCGACAATCTGAGAAGGGTCCGTCCCGAAATTCGGTTCTTCCCATGGTGGCCTTCTGGCTTGCCAATCCGCATCGATGAGTGTTGGGTTCACTTTCCAATGTCTATCGAGATAGTTACCAACACTCTTCTCAGCCCCTCGCATTTCAACCCGGTAGTCTTCCATGAGAGAAAACAGCTCTGGTTCGACTCTCGATAAAACCGCCTTCGGAGGAAACATGACAGAAAAGTCTTTGAAATCTAGGTGGTCTAATTCACATTTCGGGTAGTGGTGCCCATCTCCTAGTAGGCCCAGCGGTATCATGTCGGCGATTTCTTTAGGTAAGATGCCACGTATTCGAGAAGTCTCATACTCTGCTGCCGGGCCCTTCTGCCAACTCTTTAAAGCTCGCAGAACCCTATGCATGTGCGATATAGAAAGGTAAGCGAAGCTAAGCGGTTGCTGCTTCTTCTCAAGCTTGTCCACCAGCGTATTGATAGTCTCCTGTAGCTTTTCCCACGCGAAAGGTGGGATGATTTGAGCGCAGAACAAGTAGCTTAGGCTCAGCAACACCATATCCTTTGATTCTTCGCTAGTAACTGCTTCGTGCAACATATAAAAGAATATCAAATCCCGAGCTATGACAACCGGTTTAATATCCAGCATCGTTATGTGTAGCTTCTGGATCCCTTTCTTTCTTGAGCAGTATTGCGAGAGAGTCTGGAAGAGGTGACGAGCGTCCCCGATGCCACAGAACATGAAAGACAAGACCGGATCCTTGCCCGCTAACTTCTCGATTTCAGTCGTATACAGAGATTCTGCATCATCGTCGCCAACACCGAAGTAATCCGGTTCGTCCTGGCTTCGAAGTATTAGCTTCATATTCCCCGAAATATTGCGAGCACGACTCACATGGCAGGCTTCAAGCGTGGCAGTTGCAATATCATCTCACGTAGTAACGCAGGCTGTTGAGAGGAGATACCAAACGCTCTCATTGCTTGAATTAGATCACGAAGTTCGTCGGTTTCCTTGCTAGGGTCAAGCTGATCTAGAAGCTTTTCAGCTTCACCCAAGCGTGATAGATGAACATAGGCTTTAGCTTGTCTAGCCAGTAGCTTAGTTCTAGCAATGCTGGTCTCTGGATTGTTAGCATCGAGGAAGCTCAAAGCTTTCCTAGCGAAATGAACGCAATGAGAATATTTTCCAACTTCAAAGTAGACAATTGACAGGTTGGACAGTGGAGTGTGGTCAGAAGTGGCTAGGTTTGCAGCCTCCTCGTATGCTTTCGTCGCTGCGTTGGTTTTATACATCAGCTCGCGTACTCTTGAAAGCTATTGCAACATCTACCTACCTTCACTAAATTTCTTGTTTCGATACAGTTCATTACCTTGCTTACGAACTTTCTCGGCCTTTTCAGCAATGTCGGTATCCATGATGAATGGAACTAGGTACCTATTACTTGAAGTCAGTATATCTGCCTGGTGACTGGTCGAGCTTCTACCTACTCGACTTGCTTGACTTGGACTTGACCAAATTGGGAAATTTTGAGGACTAATCTGAGTGGGGATGTATTTTTATTCTATGATCTAGAGCAGCTGGATCTAGAGGGGAACATGAGGACCAGGGGTATTTTCATTGGTGATCAAGTAATCAAATCAAGCGGTCAACAGCTATTGCATAAACTGAAGAATAGAGGGTTTAGCTTGCGAGAAATCTACAACAGTAGAATATTCAAAAGCGCCAAAGAAGAAATTGATCTAGATGCTTTTTAAAAGGAAGGACGGTGGACGGTCATTTGGTGCGCCGGTACATACCTGTATCATATACTACCAAGAGGGCGTTTGTCGCATCCACTGTACTGTTTATGCATAGGCACACTGTGGGCCTATGTATTCTAGACTTTATGCTATTTGTGGCATAATCAAAAGTCTAGTCTATAAAACTTATTGGAGTTTGACTAGAAGGCATTCTAAAATGCCTTGGACAGCTCTGACAGACTACGGGGTTTCAGCATATGCCATGAATACCCGGCTCTTGTACCTTTCCTTTGTAGCCTCAATTTCTCCTTAAAATGGGAGATGCAGCCCTTCAGGCTGCATTCTTAGATAGTTAGTACCTAGTAGAAGATAATTCTACCATTTTCCGTCCACTTCATTGTTCCTAGGACTTCGACCAAACCGCTCTTCCCATTTCAGACTGTCCCATTCATCGTGCTTGTCCCGATAGCGTTTGATGGCAGGGTTAAGGGGCGCCGCCACGCGGTATATCAGCCAGTCTCAATACCTTCAGAAGTACTTCCTTCCCGGGACTTGCCGTTTTTATTAGAGGAATACTGCATACCCGTGCCAGCCGGGGACATAGATTTAGTAGGTATGCCTAATGCAAATAGCCTTACACACGGATGACGCATCGAAAGAGAAAAAAGAAAAAAGTTATGGAAGAGGTATTCGCATCGAGACAAGAGGGGACTGTAGAGATTGCTTTTGCGGAACTTGGAACGTTCTCCGTTGATAAGTCACGATACCTGTTGCCTACATTACCTAGGTATCATAGAAGACCAGAATCCCACTATCTTGAACATGGCATGAACTGGCATTGGCTACACACAAAGCTCGCCGACATACCCTGGGGGGCTCTGCGCTTTAATTAGCAAAACGGGCAAGATTAGCAAAAGGACTCCAGCTATAAAAACGAGTATCAAAGTTGATAGTGTAGCTCATATATAACCTAAAGTCCTTTTGCTAATCTTGCCTGTTTTGCTAATTAAAGCGCAGAGCCTCCCCCTCTCTGGATAGGTAGGGGTAACCTAGAGTAGCCTCCTACATACTACCTCCATGGTTAGGAACCTCTCAATGTAAGCTCGGATTTTGCTGTTCCGGTTATTGAGTGCCCTGAGGTGCTCGCGTAGACTCGTCATCTCCTTGGCATGATGGTCAAGTTGTCGCTGGTGGTTTTCTCGCTCCTCCGCGAGTCGGAGTTCCCACTCCTTCAGTTCCTGTGCCTTATTAAGCAGCTTCTCCACGGCCGCCTCTAATGCTGCTTGCTGTTCGTTCTTGATAAATTCCTCATCGTTGGAGGGCTGATCATTCTCTGCCTTCGTCTCTGTTTGAACTACGTCGTGTTTAGTTGGCTGTTGGTGGTTCATGTCGACCTGGTTGTACCAGGTCTTAGACAGTTGAAAGTTGGGAGTCTACGCAGTCGAATCAGAAAATAAAGCCATCAAAATGTAGACTCAGAAGGCCTTTACCTTCACTGGCTTGATGGATTGCAACTTACAATTTTGGGTTGAGCCACTTGGCGGCGTTGCTGCGAAGTTCCACGAGGGAATCGCAAACCACAGCCATAGCGATTGCTGCGTTCTTGACCTCGGCCGTGACCATGCATGATGCTGACACGGATTGTAGATGTATTCTGGTGATCCATTATCTAGTTATAAGCGAACATTGATAAAGTTCTTGTTGATGTGAACAATGCATCACCATGGTGATAGGGGCTGTCACCTAAGTATCTAGGTATCTTTTGGCGCGTCTGATACCGTCGTCGCGTCCGAGTTACTGTGAGTCTAACAATTGGTGTGAACTGAAGGGGATATATACGTATCCATACCTTAAATAGGCATACATGTAGAGTACAGTGTACTCACACCCTTTTATAGTGGTTGCACGACAAAAGTCGACAGTTGTATATGCATCACCACGCTGATTTTAATTTTTTAACAATCAAAGTTCTCTTGCTTTTGTCCTCGATGTTTGACTTATATGCATGATTACCTGTCTAGCTACAAGACAATATTCTTGGACCGACTGTTCATTTTCACTATTCTTGCACCTTATGTTGATATATCTTGAAGTCCGCATCCTTTAACCTTTCAACAGTACCTTTAAAAGAAATTGCCTCTGATGAACCTGGCTGGGGAGCTGGTGTAGCCAATATTAGCCTTAGACGACAAAGGGAACCAATCGACGTCCCAAAATGCTCTCAAACCCCGGAGAATATATCAGCTTCATCTATATCTGGGTAGATTTTCATCAGATCAGCTACATCAATAGTCTAAGTCATCGCCTATTAGATCACCTGGCAAATTCAGCCTCACATATTAGCAATAAATCCACACCGTTGCCGTCATTGGGAGGTAGTCATGCATCATTCTCTGGACATAACTCGACATATCCAAAGCTAGGAATCCTTCCACCCTGGTTGAAAGAGGAAGACACTAGTGTTATGATTTCCAAGGCTGTACTGATATATATGTTGGGGCGTTTACGGCCCCTCGAGGCTATGGCGCGGAAGAAGGCTACCTTAGTCTCTGGTGGTAGGAATAATCAGGCAAAATATGATCAAGCTGGAGGCGACTAGATAGACAACAGATCTGCCCTTAGTTCCACACAGAAACCACGAGAGATTAGAGTACAGAAGGGAAGGGACCTCACTGAGTTATTACAAGATGACAGAGAAACATTGCCTCAAGCCCAAGAAGACTGATGTCTACGGTGGCATGAGACAACACGATAGCAATGTGTAGAACAAAAGAAAACAACCTAAGTCTATAGATGATATGCTGTAAGGCTATACCGACCTTCCTATGATAGATTAAGTAGAATGATGATAATATTATAAGAGGACATTATGATCAGCTCGAAGATTAGAATGCCGACTTGAGAAAATAAGATATATTGTATGTACATGGATGAATTAAGGCAGCCAAGGCGAGACAGAGCGAGGAGAAACTTCAACACAAGCATTAGAGTAGCATTTCGAAGTAGGCTACGGTTTGGGAAAAGCCTAGGAAAACCTATGAGACTGTTGAGTATCCTAAAAGATGTGCTCGACTGAGTTATTTCGTGTACCGTCCTTAAACTCAAGGGAAAGGGGGGAGAGGAAGAAGGTCAACACCATAATGTAACTGATATAACTATATGCAATAATCACTTCTCCTGTGTCGTAAATGCCCAAGTGGTTAATAAGGTTGACGAGAAAAGGGGGGTTGGGGGGGACGAAGGAATAAAAAAATCAAATATCACGGCTTACGAGGCAGCGAGGGTGGAGTGCGAAGGTAAGGTACGTACAGTATGTACTGGTCAAAGTGATCAAAGCACACAGTACCTATGCGCAATTAGCCGAGAACAAATAACTGTGACTTATAAATGCCGAATTGGGTTAGGGCAAGTGCAAAAGAGTTTGCATTTTTAAAGTTAGGTACCTAGTGGGTCTATGGATATAGCTAGGTGCCTCAGGTACCTACATATCTTGTCGATACCTACTGATAACCACTAATCATATCAACCATCGCCGCACATAGGCGACTTGGGACTTAAACTTCTAAGGATCTTTAATTTCTCCCTCACCTTTCTACTCGTTACATTCTTCCCTTCTTTCCTTTCAACAACCAAAATCTCCGAATCTGACACGGACAAGAAAAAAACAAAAGAGGACACCTATCGTTGACCTATTGACGCGGCAAAGCTAGTTTTCGAATTCTTTTCAATCGACAACAACTTAATTGATCTAGTCAAGACAGACAACTTCACGACGCGCGCGCATTGATTGATTGACTGACTGACTGTCTGCTTTTGATTGACGTATACGTACATTGATCACTGAACACTGAGAAAACACTGCTAGTCATCTGTCATCTGTCATCGTCTGTCATCAAAGCCTGCACTGCAATCTTTTTGCATGCGCAGACCAACTACTGTGTCAACTCGTGCTGTGCGTCTAGCCATAGAGACCCAGACATCTTAGGCCTTGATCTCGTCAACAATACTGTCGTTGCCCTAAGACATCATCATTTCTGCAAAGTAAACCTCTCGTCATCCGTCATTGTCAGCGCAATGGCCGAGGCGCAGCCAAACATTCAGGCGATTCTCGCCGCCCTCGCCGGTAAGTCCTATTACTCACTTCCTACACTATTTCCTACCACCTGCTTTCTATCCCGATTCAATCCCCTCTAACAACCTAATGCCACCATCACTGCATAAATACTAGGTACTAATGAATCCTTCACAGCTCAGTCAGGCGCCTCCACCACACCCCCTTCACAAGCACCAGCACCCTATGCCGTCCCGAGCTACCAACCAGGCCCGACGCCCAATGCCTATGGCGCAATGCCATCATCAATCCCCAGCCAACAGCCAGCCTACCCTGGTTACCCCGTGGATTTGAATGCCATCAGGCCCGTTACCTCGGGTACCATGAATCTGGGAGATATCGACCGACTCCCCAAGGACAATTATCAGCATGATGCACGTACTGCCCCTGGCAGACACTTTAGATCTCGTTCACGTTCTCCACCACCGCGCCGTGATGTTCGTGACAACGTCAATCCCTACCGGGATGAAAGACGCAATGATCGTGGTACACATGTCCGTGACTATGGTCGCGATCGTGATCGTTCAGAATCGCCAGATAATAGTGAGATCATTGATGTTGAATCTACCTTAGTTGGCTTGGTCATTGGCCGCCAGGGTGAGAATCTGAGACGTATTGAATCCGAGACATCGTGCAGAGTCCAGTTCTTGTCGTCTACTGGTGAGCAAGAAGCCTATCGGCAATGCAAGATTACTGGACCGAGGGCTAGACGTGCTGAGGCTAAGGCCGCAATCAACAAGACAATTGATGATAGTGGCATGGGTGCTATTGCCCGCGCTGGTCTTGAAAGGCAGCCCCACGTTCGTCGTGAGGTTCGTACTCCCAACCCCACTACATTGCGCGATGGGGAGGACTATGAACAGATTGTCGTTCCTGACCGTACTGTCGGTCTGATCATCGGCCGTGGCGGAGAGACTATTAGAGATCTACAAGAGCGCAGTGGCTGTCACATCAACATTGTAGGGGAGGATCAGAGTAACAACGGTCTGCGCCCAGTAAACCTAATAGGACCTACTAAAGCAACCGCCTTGGCTAAAGCGATGATCATGGAAATTGTTGATAGTGACAACCACAACACCAACGACAGTACCAAGGCCCGCCCACAGCGAAGTGAACATCCCCGCGACAACGTTCAAGGCGGTCAAGCCGGCCCAGGCGGACCGGACAAGATCAATGATTCCATCTTCGTGCCGTCCGAGGCTGTCGGAATGATCATCGGCAAAGGCGGCGAGACTATCCGGGAGATGCAGAATACCACCAGCTGCAAGATCAACGTCACTGCCTCATCCGGCCCCAATGAAGTGCAACGCGAGATAGGTCTCGTGGGATCTCGTGATGCCATTAACAGAGCTAAGCGAGCCATCGAGGATAAGGTCGAAGCAGTCGTAAGTCTTTACTATTCTTGTTACCAACGTAAACATATTACTAATGTGCCCATAGCGACAGAAGAACAATGGAGGTGGGCAAGGTCGTCCAGGTCGTACCCAGCATCGTCGTGACTGGGACAGCCCCAGCTACTCTCAACCGAGCACCCAGCCCGCCGAACCTGTCCCTGCCGGTGGTGGTGCCAATGATCCCTATGCCGCATGTAAGCACATACAAGCCTCAGAGGAGCCCCCCTTTCTCAACATCGATAAAAACTGACCCTGGATACAGATGGCGGATATCAGCGATATGTCGCTCTATGGTACCAGACTCTCGCGCAACAGCAGGGCGGAGTTCAACCCCAAGGCGAAGCATCTCAACATCCGGGTGCATAAGCCTCTACAGTCTTTTACTTTATTGACTCGCTTTTTCTAATGTTTTCGACTGGACGATGCTTCTACATCGTCTACAACGGCTGATATCCATGAGTTGCTACGAACTACCCGAATCATATGTGGACGACGAACTTTGCATGCCAAAGGGCATGCCCTTTGCAATTTTTCTTTATTTCCTTTTTTCTCTTTCTTTTTTTCCTCGATGGCCCCGGTACTTTACTGCATTGCACATTTTTATCATATGATAAGAATCTGCTTTATTCCAGGCCCGAGACGATACCGTCTATTCTCACGATCGAGTTTCTTTGAAACATCTTCGTCCAAGGCCCAAAGCAAAAATTCAGGCGTTTTACTCTCCTAGGCGAAAAGGTGTGGGGAAATACACGACAACAATAAACGACCTTCCTACGGACCGGACTCGACGATACCGCACTTTCCTCGATGTGTTATGGACTCTCTCGTGTTGTTTTCCCCACCAAAAATGAAGTCTTACCTACTGAATAGGCCGTCGAACAAAAGCATATTGCACGTTATATATAGAGTATACGGCATGTTGCTCTCGTACCGGCAGGCGGAGGCGGACAGCAACGGTGACGGTGGTTGTGGAGGAGGAGGTGGTGGTGGTGGTTAATGGCTCCTCGGCGGTTTGGCGGCTGGCTCCTTTGGCACAGGAAAAGAAAATCAAGTAATCGGCGTACGGCGGCAAAGGGGGTAAGGGGATACGTGTTTGTACGAATAATCAGAAACCTTGGGGCTTTTCATAAGGGATTTTTTTTCAACGGCCTTAGGTTCCGTTAGGGATATGAACTGCAGGTTAATATACTGCTTTTGCCTCCTGAGACTTTTCGGACTTGGTGGCCCTCGTCAACTTTGTGACATGTCTGTAGAGTGAATGAAGTTTAAGTGCTAATATTCGAGACATTTACTGTGACTAAATTATATCCTGGGGGTCTTGAGCATACTAGCTATCACTGCCTTAGTTTTTCTAATTCTTATGCTTGCAAGATGATCTCGGATCATACATACGTAGTTGACATGTAATAGGGATATATGTGTGTGTGTGTATGCCTTACGTTCAGTACTCAAAAGACCTACTTCCTTAGTCTGTCTATACGGCATCTTTGAGTAACTAGACTCTTAATATATCGAGCATAGACTTAAGTATATCAAAACAACACTAAGCAAGGACAATCCCAATCCACTCATCAACTGTCCCATTTCGTTTGTTCTTCGATTTAATAATGTTATTATTCAGAATAAGTTAAATTATCTGATTCTTCCGCCTTCGGTGTTTGTGAGACACGGATATCATCCTTTTTACCTAGGTATTATACCCCACTTGTTGATCCCGATGCCGTCATGTCTGCTTTTCCGCATTGAATCCCGTTGTCGCTGTTGAAAGAGCCAACCCTTAATTTCGTCGCCATGCAATATACACACATATAAAGAGAAAGACAGCAAAAGCAATAACCCCACTCTAGGACCCTCTGAGGATGTATCCCCTAAGTCGATATGTCGTAATCCGCAGGTCCCAGTCCCTATATTGAGTTCACGTACGTGACATATCTAGATGGATAGATCATCACCCCAGACTTCCCTCGCGATCTCAGACTGAAGCTTGACCTTAGCCCATTGCTCGTCCTCCGTAAGGTCGTTGCCTTCGGACGTCGAGCTGAAACCGCACTGGTGGCTGAGGCAGAGTTGCTTCAGGCCCTTGGGGCAGAAGGAAGCGGCCTCGTTCAATCGCTTGATGATCTCAGCCTTGTCTTCCAGGTCGGGCTTCTTGCTCGTCAAGACACCGAGGACCACGACCTTGTTCTCGGGCAGGTGGCGGAGAGGCGAGAAGTCACCTGATCGCGCGTCGTCGTACTCGAGGAAGTAGGCGTCCACGTTGAGATCCTTGAACAGAACTTCTGCCACGGGTTCGTATCCGCCTTGCGCGAACCATTGCGAGCGGTGGTTGCCGCGGCACAGATGGATTCCAATAGTCAAATCAGCCGGGCGCTTCGAGATAGCCGCATTGATGAGCGCGGCGTATTGGCGTGCAAGAACGTTCGCGTCGCCGTGCCTCTGCTCGGCTTCGGAGCGCATCTTCGGGTCGCAAAGGTAGGCTAGGTTGGTGTCGTCGAGTTGCACGAAGCGTGCTCCGGCTTTATAGAGATCGTCCAATTCCTCTTGGTACACACGCGCAAGATCCTCGAAGAAGGGTTCCAAGGTCGGATAGGCTTTCTCATCGATGGTGTCACGGCTGTTGCGGAAGTGAACCATCGTCGGTGACGGAATGCAGACCTTTGTGGTAGCCTTGGCACCCGCGGCCGCGATCCGAGATTCGAGGTACTTGAAATCGTCCACCTGGATGGATTTTGGGTGGGCAATCTTGTCTACCACGACCAGTCGAGGAGGCATAGTACCTCCCACACTGGCATTGGTCGACTGCAAAGCACCACGAAGTTCCACTCCATACAGATGTCGGAGGAAATCAACGTGAAACCACTGCCTTCTGAACTCTCCATCTGTGATAGACCGAAGTCCAGCATCGAGCTGCTTCTTGACAACGTCGGCGATGTACTTGTCCTCGATCTCTCTCAGCTGCTCGGGACTCAGCTTTCCTTCGGCTGCCTTCTCACGTGCCTCAAGAACAGCTTTTGGTCGCAAAAAAGAGCCGACCTGATCGGTACGGTAGACACCATTAGGGAGCGACATGATGTTGTGGAACGTGGGGTTCGACTACAATAAACCGGTATGTAGAAAATTACGTGGGTAGAGTAGGACAAGATAGAGAAAGAGGAGGTGAGAACTAGTTTTTACCAACCTTGTGTTTCCAAGCTTGGCAGAAGTGCTTATATATCTAAAACAAGAAGAGAAATAAGAGACTCACTAGAAGTCTTAAATAACAGAACTTACCTAATAACTTCCGGCTAGCTATGTAGATAAGTACCCTAGGTAAACAGCTTTAAGAAACCACCACCACCATGACCGAGCTTCATCCCATCTCAGTGAGGGGCAGACCGCTATTATTTCATAGTGTGATAAAAAAAGACCCCTGGATTGATATAGTAGCGCAACTAAAACAATACCAACCTAGGGCAAGTAATAGGTAACCCCACACGGTCTACTTGCCGTGAAAATGACCATGTCGTGCCGTTGTGTCTCCAAGAGGTGTAGCGCGGTGGGCATGTTCGGAGCAGTGTTATCTTGTTCTGGCGACGGCTCCGCGCCTAGAGAAATAGAAAACCGATGTGGGTTATGAAGGATTGAAACATCCATTGCTTAATAGACGTTATATCCGGCAGCTGACTTGAGAATATACCTGTATTTTCCCACCAGAAACCCTAGCTCTAGGTAGTTCCGGATTTACCAAAAGACGAGATATCTTAGGTCATCTTAAACCGTATAAGACCCAGCGAACGTCGACGACTCGGAGTTTCCCCAAGTCGCGAATGTCAAGCAAGCGACCAACATGACTTCGGCAGTTGAAGAGCTCACTCATTGAGGTCCATTGGGGGAATAAAGTCAGCCGAGTGAGTCCAATGCTATTCGGCTGCAAGTTGGAAAGCTCAAATACCTCAGCAGCGCATGCGTATGATGAGTAAGAGGGGATAAGCGCGGCACGGCAAGAGTAGAAACGAAAAGCGCACTATTTTGATTCGCTGCCCTCTTTTGAACGGCGATCATCTTCTAGTTGAGTTGACTGGTCGGCTCGTTTCCACAAGTGTCGATCGCGGAATAGATTTTAGGTCCACATCGGGCTGCAGAAGATATTATGGGATTATCGTCGGCGGGATATAAGAAAACAATCATCTTCGAAGAGCGGGAGGTTTTAAAAATGACGGAACGGGTTGAACGGGTGGTGATGTGGAGAAGAAGGTGAACCGTCCAGTCCGTTACAGATAATCGGTACCTGGTAGGGTACGTACCGAAATAATGTTAAGGTCCACGGATCCCTAATATGAGGTACACAGGTACTTGGCATACTCTAAGCCTCGTTCGCACTTTCAATTGCGCCCTTCAATTTATTGGTTCAATAGCAGCTGCCTGGGTTCTAAAATGATCTAGATTACTGTATTACAGTTCATGTACTACGTACCTCTATTATTAGGCCAAGGTACATCCCTTCTTTCCCTACTACGACATCAAGTTACAAACCAGCCAACAGAACAATTTGGCCTCAAGCACGATAGCAAAAGCGACAACATCCCCAACATCTCTAAAAATCTGGTCTCTCTTCGTTAGCCTGTTTGCCATATTCTCCAACCCCAGATCATCAGGCGCTAGCCGAAGGACCAAGGCGCCATGTCGAATCCGAATCAGCTCTACCTCCTAGCCGACCACATCAAGTTATCGCTGCTCGAACGGCAACGGGCGCAGAGTCTCAACCTCGATGGCGATTCAAAAGACGGTCACATATCCCGATCGTTAGACCAGTTCCGAGATGGGTTGGCCGCGTTAGAAAAGGAGCAAAAGCGATTAGAAGAGGCTGGCGATGAAGAGTAAGCAATGCTCGGGTTTAATATACCATTTATGCCCGAGAACGTCTCTTGAAAACTAACACGTCAGTAGGGAATTCCTCACCATCTCGGATGCTCTGCCTGGCTTGCAGAAGCAGTACAACGACCTGACATCCCAATTCCACGGGTTCTCCTCTCCATCGAGCGCATCGACCCTCACACATCCGAACGACCCGGCCCTCAGCGGCGACTTCGAGCACGCCGCCACCACCACCATCTCTCCCCCAAGCCCGACCGGCGCGCCTCCCGCTCTCGCATCGTCAACGTCCAACCTGCGCCCCAAGGGCGCGCGCACGACGTCCAAGACGGTGCGCTTCACCGACAACCCGACGAGCCCGGCGGCGGCGGCAGCGTCGGACGCGGACCTGGAGGCGCAGCAGCTGTTCGGGGCGAGCCGGTACCGGGACAACCCGACGGACGACAGGATGGGGTACCGGGACGAGGCCGAGGGCATGGACAACACGCAGATCCACGCCTACCACCAGCGCATCCTCGACCAGCAGGACGAGCAGCTGGACCAGCTCGGCGTCAGCATCGCGCGCCAGCGCGAGCTGAGCATGCGCATCGGCGACGAGCTGGACGAGCACGTCGCCATGCTCGACGACGTCGACGGCGCCGTGGACCGCCACCAGGGCCGGCTGGACCGCGCTCGTCGACAGGTCGGGAAGATCGCTAGGTCCGCCGGCGAGAGCAAACAGATGATCGCCATCATCGTCCTGATCATCGTGCTGGTCCTGCTGATTGCGATATTGAAATAGAGTGGCCACTGCCACCACCAACCGAGATGAAAGGAAGGAAAAGGAGGTAGAAGAAGAAGAAGAAGTGTGTGTTGATTTAGCCGGTCTTGATCGTTTAATCAAGGCTTCGTTGCATTTGGCATGGCGCGTGGCATGGCGTTCACCGGAAAGACCTTGTACCGTTCTTGTCTGCTGCTTTTCTATGTTTATACTATACAACAGTGGACGGGGACCACGGACTATTACAAATTCTCTTTGGGTTTATGTACTCGATATACACGGAAACCAAGGGCTATACTCGGTCCTCGATCTTTATAATTAAATCATCTACTTGACATATAAGATGGTCGCGGGGTTTTATATCCATTCTCGAGGTCTGATGGGGGGGTTTCATGGACATCATGCGGAGGAATAGTTCATCAAACATGCAAACCATTATTTTTGGTCTAAGATTATCGTCGTCTGTTCATCTGCTTATTTGTACAATGTGAATGAAAAACCGCAGTGGAGCGAGCCTCGCAAAAAGCCATACCATATCGACCTAGCAATGCTGCAATCTTCCCTTTATCCACTCACTTTTCCACCGGGCCCAACCCGTCCCTATCCATCAGATCGAGCCTGATCTGGTCAGCCCATGCTTGACACATATTGCCTATCCGAAAAGTTCCAATATTTTACAGGCCGTCCCGCATGCTGGTGCCGGACTTGCTAGTCTCCTCGGCGGCGTGCTTGGTGCGCTCTTGCATTGACTTGACGTCCTCTTTGCTGTCGTGGGCTCGGTCCGCCTTGACGGCCTCCTCGCTGTCGGACGCTAGCTCTGGCTTCCAGTGGCCCTTGCCTGCCTTCTGCTTCGCTAGCCCGTCCTGCTTGTGCTTCTCCGGGTCGTGCGTCTCGGAGCCGTCTACATGGTGGTTAATCGTCAGTTAGTGCTTGGTCTTCGGTTCTGTTTATCATGGATATTTAGATTCTAGAGATCGCTACGGCATGACTTACGACTGCTCTCCTTGTAGACGAAGTTCGCGGAGCTGCTGGTGAAGGTACGTTGTGCGATTGCTTGTCTGCCCGTAGCAAGGCTCGCGGCTGATCTGAAGAGCATTCGGGAAGTCATTGTGTCTGTAAGTTCTTGTGTGCTCTTGAAAGATGGTATAGTCAAGGTAGTTGTTGTAATACGAGAGTTAACGTGCGGCAGTACACAGTCTTATTAGTTCGATTGACTTTTCGAAAGAGCTTGAGGTAATTATCTCGTAGTCATTAAGGATGGAATTGATCTGACTGGTTGTTAGGAAAGGTTCAGGGAAGAGAGTTCCTCATTCATTCATACATTGATTATATGACGTCACCAGCTGGTAAGGAGCTACCTTGGGTGGGTTATGCTTAATCTAGTGACAGGTGATTGGCCAGAAACGGCGAATGCAAGGGATACAAGGTCGTTTTATTGGTTCATTCCTACCACTCTTTCTTCACCAAACGGCAATAACATCAGCAACGACATCACTTCTCCACCCAATGGTTGCACTTTCTTACTAACTCCATCTTCATCGATCACTCCTGTCATTCAAGATCGTCCTTCTTAATAGGTACATCAAAATCGTACATGCCCAATTAAACTATGGGTTTTTCATCCGGAGCATCTGTATCCGTAGAATTCGTACCTCATCCCGATTCCTCGGCAGCCCGGTACCAATCCATGTACAAAGATGAGATTCAGCTTTGACTAGTTGTCGATAACGTGGAACTGTTAAGGTCAACGATGTTTAATATAGCAACATAGACTGTTTCCAAGATCACTGGGGGCTGTCTTAAGAATCATCCGTGCCGGTAACATGTTTCTAAACTATTGATGTTATTCTACATCCTCTTTACCATGCCGGCATGTCCTAACGATAAACGTAATAATTGACAAGACAGTAATAACTAGAGGTAAATATGCACTTCAATACATCTTATTATACTACAACCTCATAATCATTCGCCATTACCTATTCAACCTACATAGCCTCGGGAATGACTAGTCATGTCATACTTGGTAAAAACAAAGTGATGTCAGTTGGATCGGACGAGTTCCCCTAAGCGTGTGTTTCAACTTCGATAGTAGCAATTACCCCTGAGCTCCTGTAAAGATAATATCCGTTTCAATCCTCATAATAGGCTTAACATACTCTCTTATACCTGATTTACTTAATACTTCCTTCAGAAAATAACCATTGTTACTAAACTAGGTAACAACAGTACAGTAGCCGCAAATATGTCCCTGGATTCCTCTTTAGCCCGGGCATTTACCTTATGTTAGCCGAGTCTATTCTGATGATGAGATTAGACGTATTCAGATGTAATGACCCTCATGGAATTGTCATTGTGGGAATATTATACACGATCATCAGTCTATATACCTCAAATACATAAACCAAATCAACTTTGAAGTTTTCAGTTGACGTAGATAATGCTACAAGGCTGCTTTTTTCTGCATCACGGGAGATGCTACTTGAGAATCAAAGATGCTCTTAAACACGATATTATTCACATAGTCTCGAGTTTTCTTGACCGAGGCAATAAAAAGACAAATTTCTAAT
This sequence comes from Jackrogersella minutella, assembly GCA_022578535.1. NCBI lineage: Eukaryota > Fungi > Ascomycota > Sordariomycetes > Xylariales > Hypoxylaceae > Jackrogersella > Jackrogersella minutella. The sequence goes on from MU388347.1 coordinate 35,519, forward strand.
TCAGTCGTAGTGTTGCATATTTTGGAGCGATGTAGTCTTGTGATGATCCTTGCTGAGGGAATTTGATGGGAGAAGAGGTCTCATAGGCTGCCTCTGTTCAAGAGTCTAGATTTGAGTAATTCATGCTGCGGTAAGATTATTCATATATATCTTCCACAGCGGTTTCTTGACAGCCAAGAGCATGTGTAGTCATATCTCTAGGTTTAGTGAATCAATGATATCTCTAGCAGGACCCATGGCGTATTCCGACGGTAAACTACATGGTACCATATAATTACCGACAAGCTTAAGAGCTCTACTGTTGTTGATATGACCACCGAGATGTGCTATCTCAGTATATATAGTAACGAGGTTGGCATAATAGCCTTTCCTCATAACTAAGCATTACATTAGTGGTTCGGACTCTTCAACATAGATAGATGCCTCCCTATTGCCTTTATACATACCCGTATAGTATTAAATTAAGACACGATATCTTGATGGCGCGTATTACCCAACTCTGTCGAATTCGGCTGTATGTTTAAATTATCGATTCTATATTTTTAACCAGAGGTTACCACGGATATAGTTCTCGCAGACAGATACATTTCCGAAAAGGTAGAACAACTAAACTACGATATTCAAGACACACAATAATCAACATGTAAACCATTAAGTAATACAAATACCGTACAATCCGCAAAACACTAGGTACGACATCACCTAGCCGTAGTTACATGAAAGCCTTCTAATAATCTAGAACCCTCGGGTGTTATGTTGAACGACATCTAAAGCCCGTGAAACTAGAACCGAATCACCAATAGTAAACCGCAAGCGACGGCCTAAAACTGACATATCTATTCATATCTAAGTGGCGAATTTCAAACTCTTATATTCAACATAATGGTCTGGTATTACGAAACTTCCGAACAAAACCACTCCCACCGTACACACACACAAAACCAAGTACCACCCATCCCCCCTCCCCCTTGCACCCGTCCACCCACCCGCGCATCTCCCTCTCATCACCTGACCGATCTGTCAGCGCACTGCCGTGCCCGCACGGCTCGGGATGCCGCATGTATGCCGGACACAACAAAGGGACAGAGGGAGACGTAACCACGGGAGAAGCGGGCTGACCGCATTGCAGCGAGAGCGCTAACCCCGAAACGAGAAGGTGATGGATGGGGAGGGAGGAGGAGAAAAAAAACCGAGGGGAATCTTCCGACTGCATGCGGCCTGATTCGGAAGGACTTGGAGCGAGGAATTTGGGGGGCAGATGCATGTACCTATATACATACCTGTAGAGGAGTCCCTGCAGTAATCGATTACATGTACACGTCGGAATGCTAGATATCGTCGAGCCAACGTTGGTTTGACAAGACAAAACATTACATGGGTAGTCTTAAAAGTGATAGATCCCAACTCCAATTAAGAACGAAGTCTAATGAATTGATATATACAGATGTAGTACCACATCAATTATTAATGGTTACACTTCCAGAACAAGTCACATAATACATATCATAGTCTAGCTTACCCAGAAGGGTTTAATCATTTATTTAGTCAGGAGTTACGGGGTAGACTCCAAGGCGATACTACAGGTGACTATCCAGGTAACCCACCCTTCCAATACCCGTTCTCGCAATAGCACCCTTAGGAACCAAGCATACTTTGAAGCTATCACCCTTTAAAAGACCCAGCTCAGAGTGGGTTTCTCCAGGAGGTCTACTCGCACGCGGAGACCCCGGGGATACTAATCACCCTGCCAAAAAGCCCTCCTTAGCAGAGAGCTCATCGACAGTCCTCTCGTCGCTCCTCTAGGGGTTTATCGGACGAAGTATTCTCGCTCGAGTTGCAATACGGCAAATTAAGATTCGGGAAAGAGAGATATATTCATTCCACCAAATCAACCGCTCCGTCTCATAAAAAGCCGATGCCCTGTATCATCAATCCCCCGATCCACATCGCATATCATAGTCCCGGTCGTTTCGTTCGCGTTGGTGTTCCTAATAATATCCTTACCGTAAGTGTCGTAGTAAATCGATTTGGTCGACGTTTTATCCGTATTTGACTCGTTCAAAGATTCTCGTTTGCAGGAAAACCCGATAACGGTGAATATTGCCTCTGGACTCAATCCCTAGGGTCACTAGGGCATACGCCGAGGGTCTAGGTGGTGATTCGGGTCCTCGGTAAGCAGTAAAGCCAGCCATCGTCGATGAGGCATTTATCGTGGGTAGGGCGACAAAGCGTTCAACCGAGACAATATTCAAAATACGAAGTCGAATATGGCAAGTTCGATTTGGGTAGAGTCGACAGCAATACAAACGACACGCTGGAGCAGTTTAAAGACCTACCCAGGTCGAATACATACATACATAGTCACAAGCACTGGAATTGAAGACCAAAATTTTGAAGTGAGAGGCTGTTATTTTGCCCAGTTCAATTGAACGCATCGAATGTACGGTAGAAGACCTCGGGAAACCAGAGGTGCTCTTTTATCTTCACACACACCAGAGAATAAGGTACGCCGCCGCCGTCAAGTTTGGAAGTGAAACCCGTTGGCGTAGTCCCCCATTTCCGCGCGCCGCCCGCGCTTTGTCCGCACCCAATATGATTTCCTATACACACAAAGATTCCGTCTTCCTCCATCGCACCCCTAAGAACCCGGTGAAATGCAGTTGACCCATTGGAAAGTGAACCTCTTTGCCCGGGAATAATGTCGAAGAAATGGACTGGTATCCTCATCCCCTCAGCCGTAATACAAGGATAGAAAAAAAATAACGAAAAACAGATGACATGAATGAGCCCTGTATCTGCAGCCCCAAAGCAACCGCGCGACCAACTCCCATCTCGTGCCATGAGCTCAGAAATAATCAAGACACCCGAGTGCCCGCCCAATCCCGTTGCTTTGTGTTGAGATTCTCTTTAAAAAAAATAACCGGATATTTCCCATGTAATGACCCTTGCCGAGTAGAACAACTCCGCCCCGATGGAAGAATCACCTGCCTGCTTTAACAAAAAAGAGACCAACCCCCTCGTCGCCAAACACTTGTTCTATATGTGTGTAGTGGTATTCTTTTTTTTTTTCGCTCAAAATGTCATTACCCGTGATGACTCTTTATCGTACCGCTCCTAATTGAACCCGATGACTCCGTTTGTGTGTGTCGTGAACACCGATGCAATTACGAAATGCAAAAACCGCCGTGATTTAAAACGCCCATTCGCGAAACCCAGATAGCCTCATCTTTCAAAGTCGAACACCGAGGTCGTGGTATTTTTCCTTTTTTCTCAAACCGAACAGAAATCATGAGGTATCGATTATCTTCAATGCCAGTCGCGCTCATCGTGAAAACTCCGAAACATAAGTTTTGACGATGAACACTAGTTATATGTCGAATAAGGATGTTTTATACAGGGAGAAAGTGGAATGAATGTTATTAGTCCGCAGTCGAGCCTTAAAGTGACGTGAAGATGATGTGGTTTGTCGATGCCTGATGTCCGTACCGGTGCCCGCCAAGATGAACAGCTACCATGAAGCAGCGAATGCCTTCTAAGTGGAAATTAGAAGATGTTCAGGGCAATTGCAAACGAATGTGTAAATGGTGTCATATCGGCATCCAAAGAGGAAGCGATACGACCGAGCATCTACCATCGTCTGCCAATATGCTGCATTCGGGCAGGCGATACGGAGGGCGGCGGGCTGGACATCGTCAGGCCATTAGCGGGGTTGATGATGGGGATAGCATTGCGTGCCCGGGTGGCGGCGGGGGCATGCAACTTTAAGTTTGACTGCTGATGATGATAAGAGGGAGGAACGAAAGCCGGAGAAGTAGAGTTGAGAGAGAAGTTAGAAGCAACTTGTTGCGGGTGTTGAGTAGGAGATGCGCTGGGCGAGTTGCTAGACAGAGATGACCGATCGGAAGAAGCACTGCTTATTGAAACAATCTAAAGACGATCTTGTCAGTGACATGTTCTAGTAGCTACATAGGTCATCGATCAAGACGACGACCTAAAACATACAACACATTGCGGATAACAATGCGAGAGCTAGGTAAACTCACATCACTCTCTGTCAGTAGTTTAGGGCAAAACTCCATATCGTCTTCCAGATCGAACGAGCGACTTGCTTCGAATTGTGATCGGAAGGTTGATACAGAAACAGATTCGCTGAGCTCTTTCATGCTTCTTACACCACGAAATTGCTTTTGGGAGTTCTGGGAGACAGAGAGCCGCGGCGCTCTTCGATTCCGACCGCCATGGTGGTTATGCGGAAGCGAAGCTGTCGCTGCTGTTGGTTGGTGATGGTAGTTGTTGTAATAAGACATTATGGATTTCTTCCCCTAAATGGGTAGGTATTTTCTAGGTATGATTTACGATTCTCACGTATTCGTCGTGGATTGCGGAGAGTGGTTGGACGGTTGGACAGAAGAGAGATACAGGTTGGGTGGCGGTGTGTGCGTGCGTTGTTAGACCAGGTTGGGGGTTGTAAAGTTGGCCGAGCTTTGCGCTATTAAAAAATTGTTCGGGAAGACAACAAACAATTATTGAGATTTATTGTAGAAGACAGCGGCAAGAGGTTTCAAAGTTGTTGTTGTTTAAAAGAGTCTTAGAATTGGATATGTGATAGATATGTACGGCTTCTGGGTAAGGTTTAGAGAGGTCAAGGGACGGGATGAGTGGTAGGATCGATAAGAGTAAATGATTGAGAGAGAAAGGCGGGAGGAGAGAAGGGCAAGCTGTGATTCGGAGAAGGCGAAGGATTTTGTTGGATGGACAAGAAGCAGAGAACAGCAAGAACATTGAAAGGCGGCAAAGGATGGGTGGGTCCAATGCCGGGGGGAACGCTTGGGTCGCTTGCTGGTTCAAGGGCCTGGGACCAATCCCAAAGACAGACTAGCTAAATTAGCGGAGAACAACATTGGGCGGCGGAAGCTGCAAAGAGACATGTAAGACCTGCAAAAGCCTGCAAGTCCTGCGTAACCTACACTAGCGGGACTAGGTATGGTATGGATGTATGGATGTATTTCTTTCCCAGGGCCACCCAAGGCCAACCCAGGGTTTCCTCATTGAACCCGGGTGGGTGAGTTGTCGAATGAAACTGGAGTCGCCACCTGAGATCATTGGATACCATGTCCCTAAGCTAATCATAATAGGGTTAGCTCGTCCAAGCCTGGCCGATGGCGCTGCTGTTGCTTGCAGGAATGTCACAGTGTCAATCGGCTTGTTCTGCAGAACCGCCTCCTGTAAAGTTCCTTTAACAAGCTAATAAACCCATACAGTACATTGCTGACCAGTCACCCATCACCAGATGTCCGCTACAATGCGATCGTCAGCAGGTAGCTACGTAGCTGCCGACTAATTTACCGTAGCGAGCCGTAGGGAAAATGCAGATGTCTCTCAGGGATAAAGGGACAAATTATGCGTTAAATCTTCCTTAACTGCGCCGCCTGCTAAATTCTAATAGCGGACGAGGCTGGTGAGTTGAAGTAATTTGTTCATTTGCAAATTGAGAATTGAGATCCAGAGATCCAATAGAAGGTTCTCATTTGCTACATACGGACATACATTCAAATTATTATACTGTACACCCACAGCAGATAGAAATACTAGTGTACGAACCGTGTATGCGCTAACAATCATCATGTATGCGATCGGTTTCCCATATTAGAAGTTGGTGTGTTGAAATGTGTAATATCAGGAGAGCGATAGTGTTCCGGTGGGCCGATTAATACAAGATCGAGAGTTGCCTTAATCGACTAAATCGGTTAATCGTTCGATTCAATCTTGATGCGAATGGCTTCATCTGACGGCCGGCTTTACTATCCCAAAAAGCTTGACATCACTCTAGAAATTTCTATGATCCCACAGTCATAAGACTAGCTACTGGTACACTGTTGGTATCCCATACACTATTCAAGATCTTCAATGACTCAAGTTCGGCCAGCATGGCCGTGTTAGTTTTACACTCGCTCGCATGGATTTTCAATTGCCTCTCCATTTTATCATTTTACCACGAGTAGGATGCTTTCCCTGTTCTGCAGTCGGGTCCTTTGATCCAGCCTTATTTAGATGGTCAATGTCAATGTCGGCTTGATGAATTGTTAACCCGAACAGTTACCCCTAGATTCAGGGGCATTTTTTGCAGGGAGGGGGTTACCTTTAAAAGGGAAGCACTAATAAGGCCTGGTAATGTTAAAATTCAACATCTCGATTCCCTTTTCTTCTTACCCGCACACTTTAGGGCTCATTAGAAGCTTTTGGTTAAAATCTAGAAGAGGCAGAAAAGGGCAATGGCTTTTATCTGTCGAACTTCATCGCCGTTATTCTAACCTTATTGAAACATCGAGTGCTTACAGACTAGGCCACTTATTTCCAAAAGGGAGCCCAATGTTTCTTTGACAACAGCGTCGTAGACACGCAAGTATGCATCGGGGGTCGTCGCCTATGCAGTTACTTACGTAGGTACCGGCTCATCCAGTTGGAGGAGGCACCCAGGCACCTTCGGCCCTTTGACCTGCGTGGGATTGTAGCCTTGTCGAGCACTGTGGTCACCGGCACTGTGATTTGGTATCTTAGGTCTAAGCGTTCGAAGTCCCCCTGTTGGGGTGGTGGAGCGGATGGTGGATTTTCGGACTGGAACCTTGCCCTGTTCGTAGATTCGCTAGGATTGCACATACCAGTCCTGCAAGCCACCGTACCAATGCAAGTGGAACCTGGACAGGTCTCGTGCAGCGTGAGACTGCTTGGGGTTTGGGACGACGAGGATGATGCTGGCCTTCTTTTTCCTATTAGGCAGCTAAGCAGACGACTGGCTGACTTCCTTGCGGGTTGAATTGTGTCGAAGGCGGCAAGAGAGTTCTGACCGCCCACGGCCCATACTCGCCAAGATCAAGAAAGGTAAGGGGATGCTTAGGATATTGCCCGGGCTCTTAGAATCTGACAACATTCCTACGATTGTCCCGCAGTTTCATTTCTCGAAGCTGACCATTTGGTGTGTCTGCTGGAAAATGTGTGAGAGAGTTATGATTCAGGCGCTTGTTCACCTGAATCTAAACGTAATATGTGCCGCCGATCTTTATTCTGTTCGAATACGTGCGGCCGTGAGACCTAGCCACAAATTAGCAAACCTACCCCATCGCGGACTTCGATAGGTCGGTTGCGCCGTTGCGGGCTGCTTGTCTGCATCTGTGTAAGATAATGGGATAGATCGTCGGAGGCAAAAATCTGATTGAATGGGAGTTAGGCAACCCAACGAAAAACGCAAGTTGCCGCCATGTGTAATGAGTAGGGTACTGTATGCTCTGGGTCCCTGAAGAACCCAGAGCCTAGAACATCTCATACACGTGTAGACCCTGAAAAAGGGAGAACCCTTTCGGGCAATAGTTTGCACCAACTTGCATTTGAGAAATTTTTATAGTAGCAGAGGTCTCGTATGTATTATTGAAGATCCGAATTGTTGACAATAAGAGACATTGACGGTTGGCGTTCTGAACACCCGCCTTGTTCAACTGCGACATCTTACTTGCAACCGCTTGTGACGAAAGCGGCAAATCTGAGCCCCATCAATACGAAGAGGTAATGCCTAGGTCCCTGCATCCTTCTATGTTTTGCTCTAATCTTGCTATCGCTATTTCGCGGTTGTCACACATACATACATACTGTAGTGTAGTATGTGACGAGCGATCGATAATTGTGAATTCTCACAAGTATGCGGATCTCTTTGCGCGACTCGTCCCGGCGCAGCGATGATCTTATCATCGGAATTCGCCAGGTACATAAACAACGGTGCCGATTTGTTCCTAGACCGAGGATCACGGGGTAGTAATTGCTACTATTTTAAATCCATAGATTCTGCTAAGAACAATCGAACAAGAAGGCTGGCCGATTGATTCCGAATGTGGCAGATTTACCGACGCAGGAGAACCCGGACCTGGTCTTTTTTGGTTTGTAGCTGTTGTGTCAGGTGCTGCCGTCTTCACTCCCTTCTCATGTACGTATTGGACTCTCGTGACGAAATGTGGTGAGGTAGCCTACCTATGTGACCTCCAGCTGTTCATGAAGTTGATGATTTCTTCATTTGCGGGTACGTATTGTATTGATTAGCAATGTACCTAGGCTGCCAGGTAAGTTTAATATTCTTACATGTACTTGCAGCGTTAAGAGGGCTCTAGGCAAGTCTTTTAACGTTGTGTTACCGAACTCTGATGCTCCTGCTGTGTGTGAAGTCCGGCAATCCTCCGCAAATAAGCAGTTGCTACAAAGGTATCTAGGTTCTTTACCTAAATTTCTGGGGTTATTAATCCATGCCAGCAGCTGAGTGGCAGAGCTGTTTCTTGTTATCGATCATTTCAAGCAGTTCAAGGTTATTAAACGAACCACCGCCACACCACTCGGCCGTTACGTGTTTCCAGATTCTCACTGCTCACATCCAAGATATCCCGCAGAATCCGGGGGTCACAACAGACATCTATACACCATAAGTACAGATGTGAATAGGCTATGTGAACCATTTAATCCCACGAGGCTTATCAACGATAGAGGTGGGCTGAATTACTTCGCTTGGGGCGGCATTGCCCTGTTCTAAAAACATTGAGGGACCATCGTCGTCATACCATTGTACTAGGGAGATGTATGTCGCAGTGGAAGTGGCATTAGTTCCATTTTGCGGAGAACCATCAGCCACCTTTCTGCATGTCAGTATTGCGGGTCTTCAACGATACCCAAACGCCTTCATTCCTTGCCAATTCACGAACTCTCGTAGGTTCACAGTTGTAGGAATACGTCATCATGCTAAACGAAATTTACGCAATGCTATGCTACCTCTAACTCATTCGGCAAACTCCCACAAAGGAGTATAAATGGGTTGTGTAAGGGGAATTCCTTAAATCGTTAGCCGGCGTCTTGGATAGTGTCGCTAGTGCTTATCCAAGCCTCTTGCCTTGACAAATCTATTGATTTGCTCGCGAGAGAGTTTATCGTTGTACTGCTCTTGACATTCGTAGAACGATATCAATTCCTGCGTGCAGTCTATCATACCCTCGATATCGACATTGCTCTCGGCAAGGAAGGCTGCGAAGCGCTGGACCTTGCCCACCCGAACTTCTTGTTGTTTGTCCTTCTCGGTGCCCCCAGGGGTATTCTGACCACTACCGCTGGCACCAGGCCGAGTCTGTTGAACCTGTGTCAAGGTTGCCGCTGCTGCGGCTAAATTTGCAGCGTTCCCACCTGGTACTGGATTTGGGCGAAGGACTAAGGCAAGGAGGATCGCTGTGAGCGCAATGATATGCGGAGGGTAGAGGAGTGGTAGATCTGTCATATAATGATCGTTAATGACTGATAGGGCTAGGTTGATCTCGTCCGGGGTGAGGTAGAAATCGGACTGTAGACTCGTTAATGTTCGATACGGTTGATGAACTATCAGCTGGGAATTCATTTCGGAGATGAGGAAGAATTCGCATTCGCCAACCCGAGAGACCTCAAGGTGAAGTAAGTCTATTTTGATAGATCTAGTCAGCTCAACAGGCCCGTTCAACGTAAGAGTGTAAAGCTGCCATACCTGGCCAGAGAGATCGTGCTTCGGCCACGAACATTCTGATATGTTGTGGACATTCCTCCATCTTGCAAGCCAAGTATAACGCAGTGGTGAGGACGAGATAGGGGTTTGTGCGACGTATTTCGACTTTGCAATAGAATCGTTTGATGTATAATTGCGCCGTGGCAACAGCCTGCTGTTTGACGTTGAGCCTTTTGCTTAAACGGCCGATCTCTAGTAAACGAAATATTAGCATCGATATCATGCATGCCGACCACATGTCCAAGTATCACATTTCTCACGTTGGTTAAAGTAGATATTTAAGTGAGTCCTGCGTGGTAAAGAGAACATCTGCACTAGGGCCTGGTCACTCTTCTCTAGCTCGTCGCGCATCTGAGCAAGTTCATCTTTGGAGAACTGCCAAAATCGTCTCTGGGTCGACTCCCAATAGTTTGCTGCCATCGTGGCTATCCGAAGGTTCAATAGAATCTGGCCCATGTAATCAGAGCAAGACAAGATGAAGTTGTATTTCAACATTGGGACACATAATTGGGTTTGCCAACCCGCAGTTCCGTGAGGCTTACACAGAGCCAAGGCTGAGAGAAAATGGTTTCTCAGATCTGAATGGAGATATCGGACGAAAGATTAGTTAGTTGCATTGACGATTTGCACGTGCCTATGTCGCATAATTCACACTGTACTTGCCCCCTTTAATTAGCTGGGAATATACAGTCTATTATTGGTAACTTGCACGGGAAATCGTCATCCAGTGAGGGTAATTCCTTATCGGCTTATCGATATTGCCAATTGCAGGTGGCTTTGACATGGATTCCCTGTTCCCTGGAGCCGTTACTTTTTGCGGGACAGCCGTCATTCAATGGATTTTCGCGCGTCCCGTCAACCCGTTCCCAGCCTTGGAACTGAACTGAACTGAACTGAACTTTGTTATTGCCAAAAAAATAAACAACAATCTACGTCAATCTTCAATTTCATCTGAAGGGAATGACCTTGAACACGGCATAACCGCCCATTCTCCGAACTTGGTGACTAATAATGCCATACCCTTAGTAACCAATGACCTGTTTTGCGATCGCCTCTTTTCGTCATCGTTGCGCCTGTCATGCTCCCTGAGCATGGATATTCCCAAGGTGATAACCAAGCTAGAGATGGAGATGGAGGAGTCGCAGAACCAGCGCGACGCACGTGTCGAGGAGCTTTGGAGGAAGCTGGATTATCAACATAAGGGAGAATTGGATTGGAAGGGACTGCAAAAGGGGCTCAGGAGGATCGATCATCGTCAGTAATAAAATCCCGCCTTGGTGCTGGTGTTGGTCTTGAAACCCGAGATGCACTATAACTGACCTGGTACGGCAGCGATGAAAAATGCCGACCACATGCTCAAGGACATCATCAAGGCTGTAGATACGAATGGCGATGGCAAGATTCAATACGAAGGTTGGCAGACTCTGGATTAGATTTATACTCGCCTAGGCGCTATATGACGTCTCTAGCTAACCACGTTTGGTCGGATATTGTAGAATTCCGAGTTTTCGTCGAGGCTGCTGAGCGTCAACTCTACATTCTTTTCAAATCTATCGATCACGATAAGAACGGAAAGATAGATAAAGAAGAGCTTCATCATGCCGTACAACATGCTGGTCTTGCAGTACCGATGCGCCGATTAGATGAACTCTTTGGGCATATAGACCATAATCGTGACGGGTTTATCACGTATGAAGAATGGCGGTTAGTTCCCCTCCAGTTCCCGTCATTTTCTTTTTCTCTCCCCCACGTCCCGTGACCTTGAGGGATTAAAAGATACCCAAGGAATACCCATGGGGGAACCTTGGAAATAACTAGGTAGACTTAAGGTATTTCGGTACTGGTACTGGTGCTTTGTCGTTATTTTTAAAGTGCGGTATCAAGGGTCACTAGGGGCAACGATCACACTTAACACTTCTTAAACATATTGAACATGTGAACAAGCACTAACATGTTCGCGATCTCAGAAACTTTTTACTCTTTATGCCCAACACTGATTCTACCACCACGCTGCGGGCAGTCTTCACCTTTTATTCAGATATCCTCACTCTTAATTCTGAGGGTGATTCGGTGGTCAGTGAGGAAACCCTTAAAGGGCTAGGTACGAATCTTCTCTACATCCTCCTTGGTTCAATCGTGAGACTTGCATCTCCTGGATTACCGCCCGATCAAGAAGACTTTGATTTCCCGTCTTCATCAGCATCTGAATGCGGCGAAAACCACGAGTCCCGAACAGCAGTGACACCGGTTTCAACGTCCAGCAAATCGGCCAATATGAGTGCCGCTATGGCGCAATCATATAATCAACACACCTCTGACGCAGCCGCCACATCTGCCGACATCGTCTTCAAAGCTACAAAGCCAGAGCCTCTTGTGCCAGAAGGCATTGAGATTGAACCCAGCTTGAGTGAAAAAAGCAAAAGATCCATGCTGATTAAATACATCCCCGATTCAGGCTATTTCATTGCCGGTGCTGTGGCGGGAGGCATTTCTCGCACTGCTACTGCCCCCCTCGACCGACTGAAGGTCTATCTTCTCGTAAACACCACATCGAGCGCAAATGTTGTCGCCGAAGCAGCCAAGAAGGGCCAACCCATACGTGCCCTGAAGCATGCTGGTAGACCTCTCGTCACAGCAGTAGGGGATATATACAAAGCCGGAGGTGTTCGGGGATTCTTTGCTGGTAATTAATTTTCCCTAGACTAAATCATCCTGCATCACTCAATGCTGACTCTTGTTAGGCAATGGACTCAATGTGGTCAAGATTATGCCCGAGACAGCAATTCGAGTATATTCACCAAGACGCTTTTAACATTGGAACCTGAAGCTGACTATATGCTAGTTTGGAGCATACGAGGCTGCTAAGAAGACGCTGGCAAGTCTCGAAGGGCATGATGATCCACACAATATCAACCCGTACTCCAAGTTTGTTGCAGGGGGCGTGGCTGGCATGACTGCACAGTATGCCTGTACCTACCTTTTCTATGGCCATCAGTGGCTAACGGTCTTATAGATTTTGTGTTTATCCTCTCGACACACTGAAGTTTCGGTGAGATTTTCACCACATTAGTCTTTGAGTCGATAACTTACATGGCTGCTAGACTGCAATCGGAATATGTATCCGGCGGCCCTCGAGGCAATGTCCTTCTCTTCCAGACTGCCCGCACAATGTGGAAGGAAGGTGGTATGAGAGCTGCATATCGAGGTGTAACGATGGGCTTAGTCGGCATGTTCCCCTATTCAGCGATCGATATGGGTACGTTCGAGCTACTGAAGACCACCTACATGACATACACGGCAAGGAAGTATTGTATTCATGAGGAGGACGCGCAACCCAGCACTTTCACGACAGGGCTCATGGGAGCAACATCGGGTGCTTTTGGGGCTTCGGTCGTGTACCCGCTGAACGTACTCCGTACAAGACTGCAGACGCAAGGCACCAGCATGCACCCGACACGTTACACAGGCATCTGGGACGTGGCACAAAAGACGATCAAAAACGAAGGCGTTAGGGGACTTTACAAGGGCTTGATGCCGAATCTTCTCAAGGTCGCCCCGGCGCTCAGCATCACGTGGATGGTGTACGAAAACGCGAAGCGCATTCTGCACCTAAACTAAGCGGCCAAGGCAAGGTTATAACAGGAAACTCATGACAGAACACAGACTCTAAACATAACACGCTCCCCCAATATACCCAACTAAAATAAGCAAGGAAGGGAGGGGCAAGAGCTGTGAAGGACTCGAGATACAAAATACTATAAATTCTAAAGACACCTCGAAGGTGGTCTAATCAGTTTACACTCCCATAAGAAAAAGATGCCGACATCCAATAACGGAGAGGTAACCAAAAAAAAGGAGAAGGTTCTAGATGGATATACCTCCAAGAAAGGAAGGGTCACGATATATCCCACTTGCATCAGCAGGCGTTCTATAAAGGCGGATAGGGAAGGGGGGGATCATTTGGTGTTCTTTCAATTGTTCAGCATCATCGCAAAATTCCATATGTTGGAGACGACTAAAACAAGGCGGGTGGGAAATGAGGTAGCGAGCGCACATCGTATTTTCTGGTTGCAGACAGCTCGCAGGTGCAGGAATGTGTACACTGCGGCTTGTTCTCCCGTACGTAGTATTTGAGATCTCGCGAGGATACCCTTGAATGAAGAATTGCTGATTATCTTGGTACATCGCCGTGTTTTGGTTGGACTTTGGGTGAATGCTCTCGAGTTGATCGTCTTACCTTTGCTTCTAGGGGTAGGTAATATGCAAATGTCTTCTAACGAAGACGATTCAGGAAACCCCTGGGGCTATTACTCTATACATATCACAGAAGCAGCATCTTCTACGTTTGATCATGGACATTTTTCAGAAATTGCAGAAATTGATCGAATTTTATCGACAATGTACAATGCCTGGCTGCCCATATGGGGTCTTACGCGGCGGCTCCCTAAGAGCGACTCAAGAAACGAGTGCATCTGGCTAGTGATGCTCGTCTAAAATAGACAGCCCTGAAACTCCATGAACTCCTCGCAAAACAACAAGACCCGAGTCAAAATGATCTGCTCCAGCTCCCTTCGTGAGGGGCGAGCTTCACCTCCGTCAATATGCGTCTGTTTCTTCACGCCCAAATTTCCCCTTAACGCCGTCCAACCATGCCTCTAAAGGGATATCTTAAGAATGCCAACTTCAAGTCAACCAATAGTAAAAACAAAAACCGCCTATCGTCCTACGGGTGTCTTCCCCCTTTTCCAAACCGATAGGCACTGAGCGGTTCGACCCGCGTACAAGGTGAGATATGTTCATAAACTCCGATAAACACCAGTTCCATGCAATTTCCGCCCAATGGCGATGATTAATATACTACACCATAATAATTCGACAATGCTCGCCCTCTTTATGTCATGTGTCGTTAAAAGAAGTAGGGAAATCGTATTGGTGTACAGGTGTGTATTGTATCGAGTATTTTTTGGAGAATTGATCGTTTTCGATCACAAGTTTGATAGGTCGAAGGGCCCAGTGAAACCACCGTGTAATAGTACGGCGGCGATTCTTTGCCTCTGGAGAGGCATATCATGTTGTGAGTAACCGCTAGGGTCTATGCCTAGCGATAAATAGATAGAGTTCGTGATCACGAACATACCACAGTCGTAGCCGTTCGTCTGAGTAGGAACACTATAACGCTCCACATGCCATTCATCGGCAGTATATTTATCTCCCAAATATGTCCCCAACCAGGTATAGACGTTTTGGAGGTGCTGTGATCCACTTGTTTGGAACGAGTCAACGTAAGCGACCGTTCGACGCGAAGGTCGAATAATAAGGACGGTCCAATGATTATTCTCATTGACCGGGATGAGTACTGTGTCTATGTTGAGGAAGTTAACTGGCTTCACACCCCAGTTTCGATCCAATCCTCGAGGGTAGATATTTCTTTTTGGGTCAGCTCGGAAGTTTGACCAGTATTGTGAAGAAAGGGCAATGCATTTCGGTGCGTCGATCTTGGGACGAATACCAGCTGCATTGTTGATATAGGTGGCGAGGTGGACTAAAGCCGCTTGAATCGCGTTGTCGTTTAGCCATGCCGACGGGGGTACTAATCTTGCAAAATCACGGGGCGTGAGTTCTACACCTTCTCTGTGGCGTGCTCCTTGCCATTTGTGCTGCTCCGCGTGGCCATTCTCAGGCGACTCTCTAGCTCTTTGCTTCCATTCCTCGCTGAGAGGAGTAATGAGGGGGGATCTTGCTCTTCGTAGGCCAAGAGGGCGGAGTGTTTCATTCAAGCGCTCTTCTTCTTTACGAATTCGCTCTTGACGTTCCTTCTCGGCTTTCTCTTTCTCTATACGTAAACGTTCCTCGCGCTGCAGATCTAATTCATCGATCTTAGTAGGTTTGGGCGTTAGGCGTAATCGCTCTAAGCCAGGTAAACAAAGTTCGTCGTCATGTTCGAAGAACTCGTGGATATTCGCATATTTTGGCGGGGGTAGAGGTCCCCACACCTTCTCCGGTGCTTGTTCCGCTCGATGGCTTGGCTTTTGCTCTCGAATTTCAGGAGGGGGGGTATTTACTTGCGTCGGGGTTCGCTTTGGCGAGGCTTTCTTTCCATTAGGAAAGAGCCTGGCTGCTCGTCTGGCAGCAGCCATAGCAGACGCAGAATTTGGAGAGATAATAGGAGATGGGGATGGCGAGGATTCTGGTTCTGTATGTTGTGACTCGATGTCCATCATGTATGTAGACGATGTATTTATAGGGCAAGGACTGTCGATGTCCATAGGATCATCAATCGGCTCAATAGGAGTAGTAAGTTGCTTGGTCTCTGGCGTCTCCGAGCTTTCGTCGGGGTCTATACGACGGCGCTTTAGAGCGCGTCCACCACCTTCAGGGGGCGACGACACTGCAACAGTGGAGGCCTGGCGAGGCGAATGAAAGATCTTTTGGCCAAGTGATACACAAAGACTATAAGATGAGTCTCGTAGATATGTAACGGCATTGTATATATTGGCACCGAATCGGGTAGGGGTAGTCATGTTATTCGATGGCGCTTCCACACTGACTTGCTCATCTAGGCCGGAAGGCCATGCTCCAGGCATTGGAACAGGTTCACGCTTCGGAACCGCGGGCGAGAATAAAGTCTGAGGGTCTATAAATGATTTTGCGCTTTGTAGACGTCTTCGAGTATCGGGGCTCAGCGGACGAATACGCTCGGGGCTATGGAAAGGGAGATCGGGGTGTCGGCGAGTGGTCGGACGTACGATTGGCCTAGTAATTCGTTGAGGTACCTAACTCTCTCGAGTTACTGGCGCAATACGTCGCGACTTATTCGAACGTTAGCGCTAAGTCAATACGAAGATGATCAAATACACAAGCGTCAAGACGTACCAAAGGATAGGAGCTCAAAAATCGTGGGATCGGATCTACACGCGCTCGGAGCAGTCGAGAGAAACGAGTAACTCGGACAGGTTGAGACGCGACTAGAGTAGGCACTGGCGCATCGAAGTTGACAGGCTCCGGCTCCGGCAGCCAGGAGCGTCGCTTTCGTGTTCCGGGGATTACGGTGTCTGTGGGTGCCACCGGCTGAGGTTCGTCGGGTAGTTGGATGGTAACGGTTCTTCTCGATCGTGGAACTTTGATCACTCGAGGGTGGAAAGGAGCAGGTGCTCCCGAACTCTCAGCTGCATAAGCCTCCACTAGACCAATCAAGTGTGCGTGTTCATGCGATGTTTGGTTGAATCGGATGCGCTCTTCTCTACAGGTATCGCAGAAGTCGCAGTGTAAAGGATCGCGCCAATTGTGCTGGACAAATGAATCCATTGTTAATAATTACTCCTTGAGAAGTAAAGCACGAGTGTGGCAAGATGAGATGGTGAGTTAGGATTGTAAAGTGTTGTTTCTACTGCAAGTGCAGTTGCGTGAGTGAATCTTAGATGGAAGTAGTTGAAAACAATGAAAATCAGGCAAGAATGAAGAAGACTGTTGACAATGATTTGTTATTGTTGCGAAACGGGTTCTTCGAAATGTGATGTAAAGGAAAGAGGGAGGGTTCAATCTGAAGTGTCACTCAATTTATGACTTTGGGGTTCCAGGTGCTGCCCGGGTGATTAGGTTTGTGTTGATTAGATGTTACCGCCTTTGGCAGGCACTAACCAATATGGAAAAGGAAAAGATAGTATTGATCGAAAGGAAGGTACGCATCAAAAGAAAGTTTACACGGATTATACATACGTAGTACATATAGGACGCGCTTCGATTTTCGCGACAGAATTAAGCAGCGACGCTGCGCGATCAGATTTGACGCCGAGGAAGGAGGTATCTAGATAGGAAAAGTTGGAGGTTACGCAGTTCCATAAGGAAAGAACCAAGGTGCAAAAAGCATGCACAGGCCACATCAATAAGGTAATTTCGCCGCATCCAGCCTTGTCGATGCTAAGCTCTCTACATCTCAATCTAGTCTAGCGCCTAGGCCAAATTCCAGTCGTTCTTTGATCTCGTTGTACGTACATACCTATTCGAAAGAGAGAAAAAGTTCAATAATATAAGAATTTATCAAATGTTTTATCAATCAAACGAGAGTAAATTATCTAATATCGTTTAATAATTCAATGACTAATGAATTGATTCCCTACCTAGGCATATTTAGAAATTATTCAATATCTTTCATTTGTTTAAATAACTACTTAAGTACCTAGGTACTTGCATCTAAGTACTCGGACTTTTAAATCAGTCAGATCCATTTCTGATAAGATCTGAATGTGTGTACACATGTACATACTCATGTACCTATGGTTACCTCCTCACTTGGCCTTAGGGCGTTTAGGTTATCTCCAGTATCACATGGAAATTCTTGCAGGGCTGCAAGTCCACATTGATTCTACCCCCGTTGATACTACCGGTAGGTAATGGGACCTCGAGTGTGCTAGAAACCGACTACCTAAGAATTTGTTTCGATGGTCGTTCTTAGAACCTTCGAAGTATTTTTAGGTATTAGTCTTCTTTAGACCTGGAATCGAAGATATCCGAATCATAACGCTTCGTACGATTTCCGTGCTACCTTATAAAAGCCTCTCCAGCTTCTAAGTAATTCATCGATACCTACGGTCGGATTTCAACAATTCAACACGTATACCTAGGTATATACATGCTTCAGTCTGAGCGGTCGGTGAAATAATCCCTAGCTCGGTTCTCGGTTCAGCCTCATCTGCATGATCCCGACATACAATGAGGTATATTTAAATCTAGTACAACGCAGACACCATCGTCTCAGATCAACATCTCTTTCTTGTTTGGACATTAGAGGCAAGCAATGCAATCACCCGGTTTGCAAGACAGTTTAGGTACCTAACTTGACAGCTTTATTTCTTGACCTGTCCGGTATGGATAATTCCCAATGCTCAAAGAGATCATCATACCTACCTACACATGTAGGTAGGTGCTTGACCAACAACCTGAGATGTCGTATGTTGTTGAACCCTCATACCTTACCACCCCTGGCTCTTTTAACAGACTAGACCAAAGTCTAGAATTTTAGTAGTGCATTCGTTGGCATTTCTCTTGAGAAAATCAGCACGATTGCGTAAGAAAACCTAACACCGTACCTCGTATTCAGGTTACCTACATCAATATGAGGACGTCAGTCGTAATGCGGAGAATATTGTTATATGAAGAATATTGTGGAGAAGTCTAGGATTCTGTTAACGCCGAAAAAAAACTCGAAACCCATCATATTCTTCTCATAAGCAGATTATTTGACTCATTTTGTTACTCGGTAATCTTGGCTCTCCATTCATTCTCGTTCCCGTCTTCTTCAGCCGTAAGTGACCCCCGCTACGGCCCCACTCTTCATTGCCGTGTCGACATCCCGGGGCTATGATCCAAGACGAGCAACTCGCCATTTTGGATGATCATGGGCAACAGAAGAGCGACTATTGATGAGATGAAGTATCCATATTGCCCAATAGTGGCCTGTCTTTCCTATGCTTCACACATAATCTAAACTGTTTTCACAGTGTTCTACTTCCCCCTATCCTACTATCTAGGCCACCCTGCCCACTAATGAGTATGCCTTCAGAAGCTAGAGGACCTTGATGATAACCACTTTTGTGAACCGCATTCAATTCCCGATGTTCCTGCCGTTAGATACTACTAGTGCGGACCTCGTGTCTTACCGTGACAACAAACCTCTCCTAAGTCGTTCTCATATAATCTACACAAGTTAAATTATACCTCCAACCGAGGTCTGTTATTAGACTAATCCGTTCATTCCGGTGCGACGAGCACCGCGTCTTTCATTTCCTCGAATTCTTAACAGCCCCTTTTTGGACATGGTTTTCGTTATATACTCGGACTACTCTTTGATGTTTACCTCTCTCGTTTAACATCCAGGTGGCATATGAACTATGTCTAAAACAATGGAGACGCAATCTTCTCAAACCGAATCGCCGCATTATGACATCGGTGAGTTGGTTGCCGTCGACTACTGTGTATTTCACTGACATTTTTAGTCATTGTTGGAGCTGGCCCTGTTGGGCTCATGCTCTCGACATGCCTTGCAAGATGGGGATACAAGATTAAGCATATTGACAACCGAGCCGAACCAACACCCACAGGACGTGCAGATGGTATCCAGCCTCGGTCCCTAGATCTCCTTCGCAACATGGGCCTCAAGTCCTCCATTATGGCACACAAGCCTGCGAGAGTATTCGAAGTAGCCTTCTGGGATCCACCTAAGAGCGGTCAGGGTATCGTCAGAACGGGCACCTGGGCGAGCTGTCCGAGTTTCATCGACGCCAGGTACCCCTTTACCACACTTTTGCATCAGGGCCGGATTGAGCGAGTATTCATCTCAGACCTTGCGAAGAATGGAGTGGAGATTCAACGACCGTGGACCATCAAGGGTTTCAAGTCGGATGACAAGCTGGACCCCGAATATCCTGTTGAGGTTCATCTCGAACACATCGACGGGTCTCGCCAGGAAACTGTCCGAGCCAAGTACTTATTTAGCGGCGAGGGCGCAAGATCTTCCGTTAGAGACCAGTTGGGGATCAAAATCACGCATAAAGATCCCATTACACATGTTTGGGGCGTGATAGACGGCGTCGTAAATACTGACTTCCCAGACATCAAAGTTAGTCTCATTCCACAGCCCTGGGTAAAGATCGAACTGACAGATCATAGACAAAGTGTACAATACATTCTCAAAATGGCTCAGTTATGGTCATCCCTCGCGAGGACAACATGGTTAGGTTATATATCCAAATCGCATCGTCGACGGATGCAGATTGGAGTCCACGCAAGACAGCTACTGCGGAAGAAGTCCAGGCTTCTGCGAAGAGAATATTCCACCCATACTTGATCGAATGGGAGCGTGTGGAATGGTACTCGGTATACCCTATTGGCCAGGGCATTTCGGACAAGTACACGATCGATCACCGGGTGTTTCTAGGTGGTGATGCGTGCCATACCCATAGTGTAAGATCATATACCCCCAAGACCCACATCTTATTAACTCTTGTACAGCCGAAAGCCGGTCAAGGGATGAACACGGCATTCTTGGACGCTTTGAACCTCGCCTGGAAACTTCATGCTGTCGAATCTGGATTCGCCGACCGAGCTGTCTTGACCACGTACGAAGCGGAACGAAAAGATGTTGCAGAAACCCTATTATCCTTCGACAACAAGTATGCCAAACTATTCTCGCAAAGGCCGCCTGCTGCAAAAGAGGTCCAGGCGGCATCGGAACAGACGAATGCCCAGATCGAAGACAATGCGTTCATCAAAACCTTCAAGGAGGGCTGTGAGTTTACTAGCGGCTATGGAGTAGCCTACAAACCCAATGCGTTGAATTGGTCGCCAGCGCACTCAGCAAAATCCCCTTTAATCCACCCCGAGGGAACAAAATTACGGATGGGGCGAATCATGATCAATGCCGACGTTACGCGGGTCGTGGATGCTAACGTCGTACACTTGGAACAAGAAGTTCCTCTCAACGGCTCATTTCGAATCTATATTTTCGCTGGAAAGCCTTCGGTCACCTCTACGGCGTTGAAAGATTTCGCCTCCCATCTTGCTAACAAGAGGTCATTTTTTGGCTCTTATCTCCGATCAGATATCGACTCCGTCTCTCACCACGAGAAACACAACCCTCACAGTCTCTTCTTTACCTTCTGCACCGTGTTCTCTGCTCGGCGAGATCAGATCGAGATTGCACGCGATCTGCCAACCCTACTTGCTCGTTACCGCGACCATGTCTATGCTGATGATAGATGGGATCGGCGTGTACCTGATGCGGAGGCTGCAGCCCATGCTAAAATGGGACTCGACCAAGAAAAGGGCGGCATCGTTGTCGTTCGACCTGATGGCTACGTAGGTATCGTGACCAAGTTGATCGAGGGTAGTGGAACTGTGGACTCCTTGAATGAATATTTTGGTGCTTTTTGTACGAAAAAGCTGGATGAGAAGGCGGCCCAGCTATGAGGGCATGTCATGCGATACCTCAATATCGATTGGGTTGCTATTGGTATACCCCGAACTCTTATCTGCGGTTTTTTCTTTTGCGTATAGCTAGATGTTACGAATACCCTTATGGTCAAGAATGAATATTTCCTATTGTACCTTTGAAGCGCCTCATGTGAAACATTGGGAGTATACTTCTATGTTTATAACAATGTTGATCAGACTAGGCACATGGATATACACCTCATATATACTGATATATGCATATACCCCTATTCCATCCAGGTATCCACCTAGGTATGACTTGCGACTCCCCCCTGATCCTGAATAGACCTTTGCACTTTCCACTCAGGGAGTAGTATGTTAAGTAGGTGCACCCATATAGTCATTCATTGACCAAATAATAGAGTTCAACTTCAATCGATGCTGCCACTCACTTGGCCTGGAGAAGGCAGGAATACCTAGTATAGTAGCGCTAAAAAAGGAGCACGTGTGGGAGCAAGTAAGCTTTCACCGTCGTGTCAGAATACCCCAATCATATCTAGATGATCTCTTCTACATCTTCGAATCTACCTAGGTAGTCTAATCAATTTCGTGATCATCGATGGCTTGGCCTTCTTCGCATCTCTCAGAGCTCGTCTTGTGGAATCATTTGGCTTATGTCTTTTCGCTCATTTACCTTCTGACCCTGACACATCCTCACTTCGTCTTATACAAATCTATAATTCCTCAAACTACTTTTACCATGATGCCAATGACTACACACCACCAGAGAGGGCTCGCAATTTCTATAGGAAAAGACAATTATAATGCCAGGGACATCATTCAACCCACTCACGATGAAAAGAGTTCTACCATTGACATAGACGATACTTTCAAGCGGTCTGGTACACATAACCTGAACCGAACTGGCTACCATGAGGAGAGTGAGTGGGCGCCCTATGTTCCTCCCAAACTTCATTCATAGCTTATAAGCACCCAGAATGCCGCAATGTGCTTGTAAGATACTGCGCACATATTCCGAGAAACTACCAATACAAGGATGGTATCCAACAGGTTCGCACCATCATGTAGCTTACATGGGCCACTCATCTAACAATGTAACAGATCTTTCTAATTTTGCGTGAACACCTTGGCGACGAGAATCTCGATCTTGCAGGAGGTGTGCTTTACGAACTGATTGAGGTCGACTGTGAGCATACGGATGATCCAGGGGCCGCCTTTCAACGGTGGAAATATGATCATTTGCGTAGATATGTACGTTCAGAGAAACACTGCCTTGTAAGCCAGAGGATCTGAACTGACCAGAATCTCTAGGCTGATCTCGAGCTTCCTCATGTTCCACATATGACCACCATTACTTCCTCAATTATTCCTACGAAAAGGCTCGCACAGTGGCGATCTAAACATTCAAGCAGATATCCTTTTGTGTTATCCGACTCTTCTCCATCAGCTGAACGGGCTTCTGTCGATCCCAGCTGCATACGTAACAGGAAGGCGTGGCTTATCGACCATACACTATATATATCCTCGCGAAATGACGGCACTCGTCCACTCAACAGCCCAAACCCGAAGAAGTTCCATGAAATGCAATGGAACCACGAATATGGCACCAAAGGTAGACTCATAGAGGAACGAGATGTGCCAATCATCTCTTCGGATCGTCCAAGTGAGACATCACCCCCGGGCACCGCAGATGATCTCCTGAATGCATCAAGTCACCGCAAGGGACTTCGACGATACTCGCCTGGGTTCGCTCTCCTGGAAAAAATAACAAAAAGGATATCAGTTCATAGACACGAGCCCCTAAAAGAACAGCGACGGCGCAGCTGGATACCAGATGCGCTCATATTCGAGACGACTCCATTCTTTCGAGATAAGCGAACTAGTCCTGATGTCACCACTGTACCTCTACCAGAGGGTTGCGAAGTACCAAATGCACTTTTTGCTAGGAAGTACTTACTGGTTGAGGCTAGCGACTCGTTGCCCCCATCTCTATCTTCAAGGCAAATGCCGACTGCTGAATCAAAAGCTACTGACACCATAGTCGAAGCGGCAACGAATGGGTTGCTGGATAGAACAGAACCTTGGTCATTCCGTGGCCCTTTTACTCCACAGCTAGGCTTTGATGGTGGATTGGATTACCAATGGAGCCCTCGGGAACCAACCATTACTTCGAGAAGATTCGACGTTGACACTTTAGTCGAAGATGAGACAGATTTGAGCCTCGATATTCGGTTTGAAGGTGGAGAGCCGAAAAGATTCGAAGACATTGCGACTCTGAAGCGGACGTCGACAAAGAGACGAGGAGTGATTTTCGATATAGGGAAAGGAGTCTATGGCGATGACGATATAAATCAGACACCATCAAACTATACTACTTCGGACAGATATACACACGGCAGCCCAAGTGTAGTCATACCACGGAGCTTTGATGGGACAGCATGCATATCGGTACATCAGGATGTGCCTCTCACTCTAAATACCCAACATGACTTGATACACTCAGCGTCTGATGTGGTCGGGTCGTCTACTATGGGAAGGTTCATACTGAGGATATAGACCTTACGTCGATTGCTGCTAATTCATAGTGCAGAAATATATGCGATATGCGCCGTCGCGATCCTTTTCTTTTCGAAAATGTCGAATTCACGATGCCCACGGAAGCCTCTGAGTCAGAAACACCAACCCCAAATCGTAAAGTTACTGTTGTCGAACTGTCTCCGAGTTGTGCCTCGCCTACGTCGACTTGCGATTATGCTAGGGTACGTGGGATGATGGGCGACGAATGTCCTCAAATAATTGGAGGTGGAAAAGAGGAAGCTTCAATACTCGATAGATCCGCGATTCATGTAGAACCTAATGCGTCTGGTCTCTGTGGTGTATCTCAAGGGGTGACAATCGAAGAATTGTATCCGCAGAGCTTCGACGACAGGATTGCGTGGAACTGCCGAGATCGACGACGTGGTAGACTAAATGTGCGCTGAAGGTTAGGCATGCAGCGCAGGTCACATAGCGAAGGACTGATATAGCTACCAAGGGGTTTAGATTCAATCAGTAGTATGCTCTCAACAAACCTTTCCACAACATCATCCGAAATGTATCTAGGTATCAATGCGACCGCATGCCATTACCTTCTAGAGATAATTCTGGTAAGGAACTAACAGATAACCCTGTTTGAACTCCTGGATAGAATGTAATAGTTCGAGGTATGTTATGATTAGGTCTACTATACTTGCATGAAGTGAAGATAAACTAATGGATTTTTCACAGCTAAAATATCAAGTCCGGTTGCAATAACGCCTGTTGGGATTGCTCTAAGACAAATATTAACGAGGACAGTGGATGTATTCATTGGACTGGGTGCGCTGAATATACTGGCAAGTCTCCCATTTTATTCGTGCCAGGTGCCGAAGATATAACGGGACAATATTTTTTTACTCTATGTAGGAGGTAGTCAACTGACTGTGATCAGACCATTGTTGCTTGGGGGAGTACAAGATGCTCAGGAGGAAAGCAAAATTCATTCTTGACACACCGCATTCATCTTCCTCAATAACTACTTCTCCAAGCGAGATATTTGAAGAGAGTAAGTCGCCATTCTAATTTCACAATTAAATATCTAGGCGTTGTACCCTTCCTTTACCTCATCATTACTCCTTGACCATAAACTACTTGATCTAGGTACGGCGCGGGTCGTGCTAACTTCATATTTCAGAGGAACAGGAAAAAGTCAGGCGTTGGCGCAGTAGCGCGTTCGGCAGTATCCAAGAACCTGACCTGGTCAGTCCTTTTACTGATTTAACATCTCTCGGAACCGGCCCTTCATTGATTCCTGAAAAATTTTCCGGGAACTGTGCGCGGCCAGAGGAAGTAGACGCGCCCACAGGAAAACAAGTCTGTTCTCCAGCTAAGTATCAACCACACAATTCACTTTTTTCAGAAGGCGAAACTTCTCCTTCACCTATCACTCATTCTAGTATTGGACGCGTTGACACTATCAACTCGAACAAGATGTAAGTACTACCTAGGAAGATGAATATTTGCTGAAATCATATGCTTACGAGGACAGGAATTCCACTCCCATGAGAGGCCGTGGCCCTTCGGAGTCTGAGATGGTGGCCAGAGGCCAAACAGCTGGAAATGAGCCATTCCACGTGCGAATGGCTTCAATGGCTCATCATGAGAATTCTGGAGGTGGGCCTCAGTATCAACAGTGGTACGGTAGCGACAACAATCAGAGTCACAATCGCAACAACAGTGTCTCCGCGGCAGCGAGACCTTATCAGCAGCTTGGCAGAGGAGCGTCTCCGGAGCGAGGACGCTCAGCTCAACGACGATATGAGTTTCTGTCCAGCGACGAGAGTGTCCGTCCTCCTATGCCCGACGTTACAAAGGACGGTCGTGAGAGTCATGTGACAACAATGACGGACATGCTCAACGCCGGACATGTGGGTCACGCGGGTCACGCGGGTCACACGGGTCACACCGATCACGCCGAGTCACGTGGCCGATCCCGGTCCATGTCTCGGCACAAGTCACCCGCCAAGCCGGCCGTACGCCTCCAGTCAAGAGAGAAGCGTCGTCCCATGCCGCTCGATTTGGATGAGACTCATAAGTATGGCTCATTCCTTCGCACCCGTACTAACATCCAGCCTGTACATGAGCCCATCTCGTCACCTGACCCGGAGCAAGAGCAAGCCCGTATCAATCGTAGTTCTTCGGTGTACACACTTGAGACTCCGATGCGATTCGGTGACTCTTCTCCGACTAGCCCAGTTCGCGTTCGTAGGGAGTCGTTGGTGAGAGGTGGCAACATACTACAGGGTTACAACGAGTGGAGAGAGAGTAACTATACCAGAGAACAAGGAGCCCAGAATGATCGCCCCGGTCCCAAGGGTGCGATGAAGTATGGCAACTTTTCAGAGATTCCTAAGGCAACTGAGCAGGCACCTCAGCGCCCTTCGCATGAGGTAGTCACTGAACGTTCTTCTACTGCTGAGGAGAACTACAAGGAGCTCGAACAGCCTCCTTTTACACCCCTGACGCCATATCTCATGCACACCAGAATGGGCTCGAAGACCCTCATCGGCAACAAGGGATGGTTGGAGGACACTGCTGAACAGGAGCACAAGAAGCCCGTCGTGAAGAAGAACACGAGCTTCTTCGGCAATGTCAAGAAGACGGCGCGCAAGATTGTATGTATCCACCATACCACTCACTAAGTGCTAAGGCTAACATCTCACAGGCGGAGATGACCGAGTTCCGAGGCGCACCGCTCCGAACTCACACGGCCCGAGAGCTCAATATCTCTCTCGACCCTCGCGAGCAGAGCCTGCTGTACTGCGAGCTCGAGTTCATCCTGAGCAACACGCTGAGCGGGTACATCAACGCGCAGCTACACAGCGGACGTCTGAACCCGCACATCCACGCCAAGATCTCAGACGCGTGGGAGCAGAAGGGGCGGCCGAAGGTGATCGGGTTCCGGTACGACCTGGAGACGCAGATCGACATGGTCGCGGCGCACGTGGGCACGTTCCGCTTCTACGGCCCGCACCAGACGGACGCGGACCGCATCCGCGGCCTGCTGTACGGCATGAAGATGAACGCGCGCGCGATGCGCGTGCACACGTACTGCCAGCCGGACCCCGTGATCGCGAAGCACATCCTCGACGCGCAGGCGCTGATGCAGACCCTGGACAGCCCGGACTCCGTGCAGGTCCCGCTGGCGGAGGTGTCGCAGTTCTTCAAGGTGGTCATGGAACGCGAGAGGGACGCGCGAAAGCAGCAGCAGCGCGGAGGCGGCGGCCACCACGGGGGAGGAACGATGATGGAGAAGTCTATGGTCGGAGGAGGAGGAGAAGGCGTCGACTACGCCCCCAACACCGGCCCGCTGCCCCGCGACCCGGAGACCCTGTCCCCGCCCAAGGGCCATCACCCCGGCGAGCACCGCGTCAAGAACCAAATCAACATCCCGCCTGGCGAGCGCAGCTTCAGCGGCCCGGTCCTCGAGCCGAAGGTCTACGACCCCCTGCGAGCTCACCCCCCGGCCAACGGCGGTCGTCAGCAATAGGGAGAGGATGGTGGGGACGATTGGATCCTCACGATGATTGGGGAAGGCGACGGATGAACACGCTGGGTTTCTGATTGTTGTTTACGAGAGAACGAAGTACTTGCGATGACCTCCTTATCAATGATAGGGGATATTTTCCTCTTTCTACGTTTCGGTCTAACACGACACTGCCTAGCCATAGCCCTGAGAGGAGATTACAACAACGAATGAGAGTCCCTCTGGCATCGCATCGACGAGGCGTAATTGGCAAGGTGTCACACGGCCGTGGTACAACGATTGTACCCGCACGGTCTAATTTTCCTTTGTTTCTTTTTCCTTTTTTTTTTCTTTCATTTTCTCGTCTCGTCATCGGCAACGATATTTCGACAAACTGGACTCAACACTTTTCGATATCGTATAAGAAATACGATATGGACGTCCAATACCCTCAATCTTCAGTAAGGGACATCGACTTTGTTATTAAGCTGATGGATGAGGTTGAGAGTTTGCTGATTTATCAGGGGAAATTCACGTCGATTTTTCCTTTTTCTCTTTCTCTTTCTCTTTTTCTTTTTCTTTTTCGGAACCTCAATCCCTGACGACTACTCCGCGCCTCTTTTTCGCCAACCCCCTGGAGTTCCCCCGAGTTGCGGATTGTGGAGGAAATTATTCGACTGCGGGTAGTTGAGATGTGGACCCTTCGCCTTTTTGATCTGGATGTGAGCTCCGCTCAATAGTACATTCTGGCAAACCGGTGAATTAATCATCGTATGAGAGTAAGACAGGCTGAACGGACCAGGTAGTAATAAAACCCATGAAATACACAAAACTGAAGTCTTTAGCCCCTATTCTCTTCCTACTTGCTAACGAAGGGAATCCGGATTTTCGTTGGACTAACAAGATTACACACTTCTTCCATTAGGTACGAACTGTACGAACTTCTGGGTGGTATGTATTTCGTATGCTGTATTGAGTGGATGATCGTCCCAGAGATATTCCTAGACGAGGCTCTGGAGTTCCACGGCCGCGGGGTAGGCGGCACTTCGTAAACGACGGTACAAACAATGTTTCATCCTAAGCGCTGAATATGAGACATACAGTACCTAGGTGGACGTTGCGGCAAGGCTGTGCAAGTGTAGTTACTACGAAAAATATTAAGAATATGTATAAATTCGCTAGTTTGGTAGGCTTAGGGTCGTTGATCGAGGCTTGAGACTTGAGTCCGGTAGCGACATCTCTTGAGCCGAGGGCCTCGTGTTTCCCAGTCGGGTACCTGCATATTCTTTCTTGCACTTTTGGTTAGATAGTGTGCCCAGTGTGCCTGACGATACCCTAAAGCACAATGATTCTGCCACCCTAACAAATCAGGCGGCTAGTAACCGCCAACTGCTCTTGACATAGGGGTACCTGCCTAGTGGTAATGGGGGTTGATGTCTAGGTAACCAACGAAATATTGACGTCTATGACATATGTCACGATCTTGGAGGAACAGAAGGAGTTACTTGTTCTTGGCACTTACGTATCGAGGCATTCCATCGTTAAGCGACTACACTACTTCGTAGGTACATGTACGATTTAGCGGAGCACATGCATGTAATCAAGTGCTTATAGGCCGTGACATCATATGGTCAGTGGCTCCACCAATGGTCACCTGTCGGCAACAAGGCAACTGGCCATGATCCAAGTTGAATCCAACCCCAACACCTATGCCTCAACCGGTCGTCTTCTCATTGCTACTCTTCCGGCGTATCATGTCCCGCATGAACTGCACGATAGAATTCCGAGGGATTAGAGGTCATTTTTCACGAGGCATTTTACTAATGCTTAATATTAATGTTTTCCGTGACGAGCAATAGCTCGTTATTGTTCTCTGTTCTGCATGTTACTTTATCTGCTGCGCCATCAGTTTGGGCAGAATATAACTCGGTGAGATAATAATACGGGCCATACGGGCCACCTCTGTTTGCCTTGCGCTCTTGGTTAGCTCCGGCGTTTTGTTCGTCACCTGCCTGAATATAATTAGTTCGTTACGAGGCTTTATATGATCTGTTTTACCTCGACGACTGTTTTGCAACTGTTCAGTATTAGAAACTCGGCATATTACCATCTGAAGCCTATATTCATATACATTTTTGTTACTATTCATCTCTGTCAACCATTGCGGCATTCAATATACGATTGCAGAGTTTACTTACCAATAAAAACAATGTCGCGTTACGACGAAACCTACGTTCGCGGGCGATCGAGTCGCCATGGGGACCATTCGCCTGATTACGCATACTCGGGTAACAACTATCCTTCGAGTTATGAGGAAAGCAGGCGATTGACGAAAGCGGACAACACCGCATATGATGACGCCCCGCCGGTGAAGCTACTGACCTACGAGCCACAAACGCCGGTCTATCCGCCTCCGCCATCGAATCTAGAGTTACCCGACCCACGTTCCCGACCTAGGTCCTTACCTCCGCCGGTCGAGTATCGTAGGTCGAGTCGCGGGAGGAGAAAGGGACGGTATAATAGACATGGCGATAGCGAAGACTCGGAAGGTCGCGCGCGGACTCCGATTGAGAAGACGCGGAATTTCGTCGACAATACATTTACCGATTCCACCGCCGGTCTGGGCATTGGTGTGCTAGGCGCGCTGGTGGGCGGTCTAGCGGTTAGGGAAGCAGTTGATGCCACGACCAAACATAACAGTCACCATCAGGACGACGCGGATCGAAAGCGTAACCAGCTCATCGGTACGGTAGTCGGCGCGGCTGTCGGAGCACTAGGCGCGAACGCGGTCGAGAAGCGGCTCGAGGTGCACCGCGAGAGGGATA
This sequence comes from Jackrogersella minutella, assembly GCA_022578535.1. NCBI lineage: Eukaryota > Fungi > Ascomycota > Sordariomycetes > Xylariales > Hypoxylaceae > Jackrogersella > Jackrogersella minutella. The sequence continues at coordinate 65,892 of MU388347.1, forward strand.
AGATCAAGCAGGAGAGATGGGAGCGCAAGTTCAGACCGGACCCCGACGTCGTCGAGACGCGCGAGGTCGTCGCTCGCCCGCGCAGTAGCAACAGTGACGGCAACGGCTGGAAAAGAGACAGGGCCCCTTGGGACGAACGCGGCCGCGATCGCGCTGGGAGCCGTGGGGTCGAGCGGGAGGTTGATCCGGGGGCACGAAGCTGGAAGAACGTCGAGGACTGGCTGAATGATGACCAGAATGATGCCAGGTCGAGGTCGAGTGAATATCGTTATTAATGAAAGATGTATATTGGAGATATTATGAAAGAGGCTGTGTCAAGGCCTCTGGCGTACCTACGTACTTCTGTTCAGCTCTTCAGCTCTTCTCTGCTTACCCGCCCCCTTATCTCGATCCCGGGCTGAGGCTTCTTTTCATATTTCACGGGAGTAGTTTGATTTTCTTTTGCAGGCGGTATTCCTGATACGCACTATGTTTCCAGTTCTTCGATTATCATATTAGGTACCATGGTATATATCGAATAGACGATGGAGACAAGTAATGTCAATAGATTTATCTCTTAGCGGGTCAGGCTAGGTACACAATCTATCGGTCCTACTTGGAGAGTGATGACACTAGAGACTATAAAAAAAGAAGAAGAAGATAATACATCAATGTAGGTAGGTACCCGTAGATAGATGTAGCCTAGCAGCCTAGGTATTTTAGTAAAATAGGAAATTGCCTATTTACACGTAATTGGTCCGTGCTTTCCCTATCCATACCTACCTCCTTCCATGCATCTAGAATTGGCCTGCACCTGACGTATGTACCTATTTATTCACCTACCCTAGCCTGCCTAGGTAGGCTAGGTAGTCTAATTATTAATAAATCACACCAACTCACTACTTCCATGTAGTAAATTAATTCGTTTACATCCAAACTTCCAACACTTTAACATTCAATCAGAAGGTGATGATTAGGCATTTAAAGAAATAAATACTCATCTCCAGTCAAATTTATACTGCTTGCTACAATTACCCCTCAATATCCTCCCATCATTGGGTCGATGCCCAGGGTAATTTGTTAAAAATTAGACCCGCTCGCCTCACTTATCTTCCATCTTCCAATCTTTTTCTACCATCCCAATTTACAGCATCCACTCACATGGATTTATTCTCATGAAGTTACACTTACTATAACAAAATAAATACACGTGACCACAATCGTTTTCATGATTCTCTTCATCAACTAATTCATACCCACTCGGACCTCGTGTGTCCTCCACACATTTGTCTTGAAGATGGCCTCTTCATCACATCCGCCTGTGCCCGCTGAGCTGAGTGAGGTCGATGATACGGATGATATCTCCCTAACCTCCACCAATAACGGCGATGATGACGAGGAAGATAAAGAGTGGTTTGTCGATCAACTTTTGGCAGAGCGCCCTCATCCCGAAATACCGGGTGAGACGCAATATCTCATCAGCTGGGAGGGTTTCCCAATGGACGAGTGCACCTGGGAGCCTGCGGGTAACTTAGGACCAGGTCTGCTCGTTCAATGGGAGGATACTAAGAAAGATATCAAGAAAGGCAAGAAGAAGGCTTTTGATGTCGAGATCTTTAATGTTGCCTATAGAGAAAAAGAGGAAAGACGCGAGAGGCGGAATGCCAAGAGGAAGCGTCTCGGTTTATTGGCCCCTCGGCAACCCTTATCCCCCGAGTCTCATGTCCAAAAACGTTCTCCTTCCGTTCTCAAGGACGGCTCAACCCTTGATACAGCCCTTGACCCAGCCTTTAGCGAGGAGGCCCAGGAGATGGATGACGTTGATTCGGGTCTCGCGCCATCTAAGACCAAGCCTCAGGAAGCGGAAGAAGTGGTCACCCCAAAGACCCCCCTGCCCACTTTGTCTACTCCGTCCATTCTACCTACCAAGCCTACTCCGTCCACTCTACCTGGCTACCCTGCTCCGTCTACCCTACCCGAAAAGCCTAGGGTGGAGACAACAGGGACCCCGAATGCGAACAAAAAGAAGCCTGCACGGACCCAGACGCCGATACTACCGCCGAAGCCACCTAAACAACCAAAAGAGGCGAAGCGAACAGCATCAAGTGACGGAACAGCTAGTACCACCAAAACTGGATACCAAGGCACCGCGAGAAAGCCTAGTGCGGACAAGAATGCGGCTTCATCTAAAGCCTCTAGCAGTAAAGCCCCAAATCAGAAGACACCAGCCTCCACGCCCAAAATTTCTTCACTACCGCCACCAAAGCTGTCGTCCAGCTTAGCAAACAAGTTCGGGGTGAAGAAACATACAGCAACTCGTACTAAACCCCAAACGGCTGCACCTCCTAAGCGGACATCAAATGTCTTCATTGGAGGCAAGGAACAAAAGAAGAGAGCCAGTCTAGTCGATGCTATGGATGACCCATCCAAAGCTCCCAAGGCATTCAGCTCAATGCGTGTCATGAACATCGCTAAGAAGCGAGGAATTGAGAGAAATGATATGGTTCATCCGAGCCTCGCTTCCATCCCACCTAGCTTTATCATAACAAATGATCGGAGTAACGGTCCAAACGCAGATCAAACGAAGACAAACGCTCCTTCTGCCCCTTCGGAACCGCCTTCTCTCGTACAAAGTCCCACGGAGATATCGCCCACAAACGGACCGATTTCTGGACCCAAGGTAAAGAAGTCTGTGCGCTTTATGGAAGCGCAAGATGTCATGCGAGAGGATGTGCCGGAGGATGTGTCAATGACTGATGCTATGAACGACACGGTTGACCATTCTGTTGGTGGATTGGACAGCGTGGGCCGTCCTGCAGAAAGCCCAGTATCGGCCAGCGTTCCTGCGCCTGCAAGGAGACTCTCTTTGGCTTCCTACCAAGAGAGAGGACAAGCCCAAGTCGTCGCCAAAGCTGCCGTGTTCGGCAAAGCTGGATCTAAACCAGTCCGGGTTTTATTCAGTGGCATTACCCGCCAAAGTCAGCCATGGCTGTCAACTTTTATTGCCCAAGAAACGCTGAACTTTAGTGCAGTTTGTGCTTCGTACAATTTTATTCCCTACAAACCCAATTTAGTACAAGAAATACTCTCTACCGGCGCCATCGAGACTAATTCTAATGAGATTGGATCAACCTTGGCCAACATAGCAGAACATCTCCGTCGAGGTTCCTCTGGGAGCCATCTAGTAACCGAGCAATTCTCAATTCTTGTGTATCCTTCAAACTGTGATGGCTGGAAAGGACTTGGTGTCGACAATCACAACTCAGTATCCCCTTTGCGCCATGTGATCTATAAAGCACCAGTCGATAGGAGGCTCTATCCTCCAATATCGATTCCTCGTGCCCCAGCTCGTCTGAGCCATACAAAAGAAGAATCTCATTGTCAGATCCTCATTAAAGATCTGTTTAGGTTGGACTTCTCCAGATTATTGCCGCAAAAGCCCGAACAGAAAGACAAACAGGTGTTCATGTTGCTCTTTCCAGAACGAGAGGCCCAGGTGTGCAATATGATGAAGCTTTGGCTCCGTGAGTTAAACTGATACCCAAATTTTATTTCAATGTAGATAAGGAAGCGAGATCACTAATTATCATACTTGTAGGTTCTTGTCAGCCAAATTGTCGAATATTTTCCAATGAACTCCGTGATAGTTGGGTAAAGTTCAACGAAACCGTGAGAGCAGGGGCAGCAGGCACTATTATTCTACACGAGGATGTGAGTGTTGCCATCCGGCAACTCCCACGTACTTACCAGCTACTCGACAATAAGCGTTGCTACACATTTTGGAATCTAGCTACGGGACAATACGACCCCCCTAGATTCCCATCGGATGTAGATACCACGATTGAACCCGGCACGCTTCAAATGACCCGATTGTTCCCCCACGGTCGAGCGTTCTTGATCACCCCTAGTTTTGCGCTTTCGGACCCGATCAGACTCTGCCAGTTCTTAGACTGGTTCAAAAACTACTGTGTCAACCCGCACTACCTGATTATGGCCTGCGCAGATTTCCCCGGTTACTTGAAAGACATCACACTAGAAAAGGCAAGAGAGAGCGAAAGAATGCACGCATCAAATAAAGGTGAACCTAGGCTAGAGGAAATGCTCGCAGATTTTGGCTTGAGCGAAACCGACCTTAAGGCAAGATTCCGGTCCTGGGAGATCTTGAAGGAAATTATGGCAAACTTTGGAGATGAAGAGACTAACGAAGAAATACGGAAGGTGGAATGGATCACGGATTTCATTGACCCAAACGACGAACAGAGCCTGGTTAATTATTTCTGTTGGTGGTCTACCTTGAAGTGTGACCAATACCGTAAATTTACTGTGCTTGGGTCGAGCAACAACAGAAATAGGGCGGCGTACAGACATATCGAGATCCCGGCTTACACAAGAGAAACAGTGAGCGATCCTGATGTTGCATTGGTTCGCGATAGCAAACAACGTCAAGCGAAAGAGGCTATCGAAACAGGAGGGCATATCAATGGAGTAGGACAAGGCAGTCATACAACCCCCGGTTACGCAGACACTAGATCTATCCCAACCACTCCCGTCTCCCGCACACTTTCCGACTTTGAAAGTGTTATATTCAAGAATGATAGCGCTGCCGAGATCCGCATGCATATCACTTCCATCTTCAAACGTTTCAAACCAGCAAACTGGGCCAGGCTGCACGCTAATGCCGTGTCCTGGTTGAATGTGTCTATGGCCGACCACCTTGGCGATCCAAGATGCGAATACGACACCTTCAAGAACTGGCTAGGAAAGAGTCCTGTGTTTGGTAGAGTTATGAATACCTGGTACGGCCTATTTTACACGATAGATAAGGATTGGAATCCCAAGGCATCTCCCAATACGTATGGGCGTCACCCTTGGATCGCGGTGATCAGACCAGTCGACCCCCATCTTTCACCTAAGAGGTATGAAAAAATGGAATTGTTCTTCTGGGATCTATCATGTCGTGATAGAGAACGCGATCAGGGACGCTCGTCACTCCTTCTCGATATGCAGCGTGGTCTAATAGATGTTGTCAAACAAGAAATACCGTTCAAGAATTCACGATACTACCTTGATCGAGTCTATGTCAGCTGCACGACACACCAAGAGTTCAGCTCATCAGACCACCCTCTGGATGTGACATACCGAAGGCTCGAGGAGATGCTGAGTAATAGTAAAACTTGGCTGCCCCCTTTCGGGGGCCTTCTATACGACAGGGGCTGGACACTACTTCCGGAGACCGAATGGCAGAGAGACACAACTGCAGAGTCTTCAGACCTACTGCCAGCAGCACAGCTGCTGCATGAGCCACCCCCTAGCTACGACAACGACAATACTAAATTCCGGAGGTCGGTCTGGCACGCACCGCGTCCCAAGGCTAAAGGCGCGAAGTCGAAATGTGGAAACCATCTTTTTGAGGCCGCCTCGGAAGCTCGAAGGCAAAACAGTTCACGCCAGATGATGCGATACCAGTATAAATCAACATTGGACTGGTACCACGACATGAAGATGGAGGGCCGCGACGCCAGTCATGTTAACGTGGACAGCGCCGATAAGATCTTGCCAAGGCTTATTCACAAGAAGTAGGATTTACCATGGAGATTGGTGTTTAGTTAATGTGTTGGTGAATTCAGGGGGGTACGTGTGCACAAGGTATGGACATGCTGACCCTGTGAGAGCACGGGACTGCACATATGCGATAAGATCCATAGATGTCCTAGACGAAAACGAAATATATTATTGGTGCTAGGACCACAAGGTTTGCGAGGAATCAATATACCCATATGTGTTATTTTGCTGAACTGATTATCGCTGCGTTTAATGCTCTTTTCTTGATCTCGCCAATTTCTTAAATGGCTGACTCTAGATGTTACCCGTCTTAGCTAGTAGGGCTGTATCAGTGATCCGCCCTCTGAATATCAAATCGAAGATCCGAGGACTATTTGGCAAAAACCCTCAACATACTCGCCGTTTAGGGTATCTGGAAGTCTGATTAAATCAAATATGAAAAATTAGCATCGCATAGCAAGATTCACGACCCGGGTTGATTCGAAAGTCATAGAATATACTATCCGATCATGCTATTGACCTTAGATACTGCACGTGCAATTGAAGTCACAGCTGCATCCGAATCCGACACGGTCTCGTTACCAAAGAAGTCTTCGTCGTCATAGAAACCATGACCATCAGAAATCCGAACAACACGAACTTCAGCTTTATCAGTTACCAGCACAGTCCCCCCTAATTGAACGCACCAACTCCCATCTTCCGATATGTCCCTCGTCTGCGTCACCCCAGTCGTAACACATCTGTCCACTACTTCCGCCACTGATTTCTTCAACGTCTTCGTGGAGCTCCGGGCGTGACCATGGCGGGGTTCCGGCAAAATCTGACAGAACCAGCGCGAGAACATCGCTTTTTTCGGCCCTGGTCTAAGCACAAGTAGGATATCGGCGTGCTGTTGGGTTTTCATATTTCCGATCCGGACGACCGCTGCGAAGACCGGGGAATCGCCTTCTGTGATTTTGCGCAGGCCGATCGTATCTCCCGCCTCGCTTGGGCTCTTAGGAGTCCCGTAGCCGAAGTCACGGGTGTCTAATTGGAAATAATCCGTCTCGCTTGTTGAAGAGAGGGATTTTCCCCTGGTATGTAGGAAGGAACACTGGGGATCTAGCAGAATGACCACGTTGTAACGGCTAAGGCTAAGCGCAGTAGGGCTTTGCCCCGGGCCATCGTGGGCGGATCGTACCATGAGGTGCTCGCCACTTAACCCAGTAGGATGCCTGTGTCTTCCAGCTGTCGGTCGATCCAGCAATACTGGCTTCTCGGGGAAACTGCAGCGATCGAATTGGTTGCGCGAACGCACTGTTCGTAGAGGGACCCCAACGTATTCGTAATGCTCTCCGAACTCCTTGCCAACGTTGAGGATGGCGTATATATAACGGCTGCTGTATATGACTGGTAGTTGTATGGATAGGCCGATGTTCGTCATCGAGTATGGCTTTAACTTAGCAACACCATCTTTCCTGACGAACTCGCCCGATTCCGCAAATAGGCTTGGAAATGGAGCGAGCATGCTCACCCAGTCATAGGGCACGTCGTCGTTCCACGTCCAGCAAAAAATGGTGTGGTCGCTTGAAGACTTGATGATCTCATGCTGAAGCCGTGTAAACGCCTTATGTCCTTCGCCGTATAAAAGAGGCATATTTATATCAAAGATACCCAGCAGACAATAGGCCATATCCTCAATTCGAGTCGTCTTCCGATTTGCGATCCAAGAAAGCCTCTTGGAAATGCTGGACGCGCTTAGTGCCATCGAACCGTCGAGAAACATCTCGTCGATTCCTGTTATATCAGCTATTTTAGACGTCAGGGACTCGGCTTTGGAGCCGATTCTTTTCCACTCCTGAGTGTAAAATACCACCTTCGTCGGCGCAAGTAGCTCCTGGAGCGTCCAGCCCCGACCAAACCATTTGCTCTTCTTAAAAAAGGCCATCACGTCTTCCGCTTGTCCACTGAAGTCTTTCGACGGGACATCCTGCAGATAAGCGTAGCAGATCCTAGCGTCTCGGTACCAGGTGAACATGGAGTTGATGGCCTCGGTCAGCTCCGCGGAGCTGCTCTTATCGATGCAGTTTGTATCGACCCACAACCAATCGAAACCGTCTCTCTTCGCCTGATTACATGCCCCCGTAATCTTGACGTACCCAGGTTTTTCGCGAATTGAGTTATCCAGCTTAGTCCAATCCTGGAATGTCGCCTCCCCCTTTTCCCATGTGTGAGAGAGGATGGCGTATTCGGGGATCTGGTCCCCGAAGAACTCCTCCATCTCAAGGCTTCGCGTGTGGATCAGCCGCATGACTGAAGAATGTCTCGGAGGGTGTCCGAGAATTTAGCTTTGCCTCTAGAATTTCATTCAAACATCCAGTATAACTTGGGTACTCGCGCCGTCAATACTGGTAAGAAAACATATCCGTCACAGAAACTGTTTGGATTGTTCCTTGTTTATATGGTGAGTAAGATTCCACGCAAAAGGCAGAAGCGGCTGAGGGAAAAGGACGCTTGCCTTTATGGGAACGAACAAAACACTGCCACCACAAAATGGTAGTCCGCATAAGCGATATAGAAAAGTCACGCGCCTGAAAATCCTGCTTGATATACATACTAAAGATGCTATTTTGTTATGTTAGTAATACTTCACAAATTACTTAGAACATTGAAAATACATTACATATCTCCTTTATTTCCCCTTTCCCTCCTCCCTTTAACACGAAGCCCCAAAGCAATCTGGGACATGATGTAGTCAAAAAGTCGGAGATTCAGGTTACCAAGAAGCAAGGAAAGTCAAAATGTGATAGCAACTCAATCCACAAGTTTAGTATAAGTAATCGCTCAGGAGACTCATCAAACATAAAAATCCCATTTGACATCCATTTTAGCATCCATCATCTACGTAGTAAAGGGCATGTAAGAGCTATCCTGCCTGAAATCCCAAGCCGGGCTCAGGATGTTATCCTGCAGCATGCCCATGAGGATCTCATCCGAGAACGAAAAATCCATGAACTCGACCCCGTCCGTGCCGCTGATGTCATTCGCGCCGGCGCCGCTCTCCGGGGTAGAGAACGCAGCGATCGGTGGTGCGTTCGGGGGCATTTCGGCTAGGAACAGGGCCTTGACGTCGCGGAGGAGACAGGTCATCTTGAAGAAGAGCCCGCGCCGGGGCCCGTCCGCGTCGACCATCCCGACTAGCGCGGGGACGCGGTCGACGTTCTCGCACGCGCGGTCCAGGCTTTCGAACACGTCGGCCCGCCGCCGCACCTCCTGCAGGTCCCAGCCGGGCTCGTCGAGGATGGAGAGCTTGAAGAGCACTACGAGGAACTGCATGAACTGGGTGAAGACGTCGGCGGTGAAGCCGATCCATTCGCATTGCGGCATCCCGGCATACACCGATAGCCAGCGCTCAATGCTGCTTAACACAGATTCGAGGTCTTGAAGCCGTTGGAAGTTGGATATACCGGTTTGGTCCGGGAGTCGAGGTCTACCGAGAGCAGCCTCCCGAATTTTGAGTTCCGTGTTGAGGAGATAAAACTGTGTAGTCCCTGAGAAATATTAGACTCTTTAGGGTTAAGAGGGAAAGGGATTCGGACTATGTGATTGGATATCAGTCGGCAAGCTCTGCCGAATATCGTTGAGCTGTCTCAATAAGGCCGTACTCAGGGCTACTGACGGCGCTTTGGGAGTTTCTACCCTCGCTGTCTCATCTGAGGAAGGGCAGGTTATCTGGTTTTTAATAAGTTGGCACTTAATCTGCGTAACTAAATGAATGTCCAGACGAGTCTCTTTTCCGTCGCCAAGAATACGGAGACAATCATCCAAATATGATGTCCAGCGAAGGGGCTCGGTCATCATATATGTTGCCCATGAGCTAATCATATCAAGTTAATATAGCACTTAGGGAAAACATTGAATTTATCTGTGATAAAAGTATAATGCTTACGCGGAGGTAAGATGGAACACGGCTAGCATGGTACGGCGTTCTTCCATGCTTCGAGGACGTTGTTTCGTAGATGGTTGGGTTGGAATACGACTACGTCGAAGTGGGTTTGTAGGTGGTTCACGATGAATGCCTAGTTCGAGAGCTAGTGACACAGCAATTTGGGATAGCATGCTCATGAACGGTTTATCCTTTTTAAAGTAGTGAGACCTGTCGTTGAAGTTGATTAGCTCGAATCGTAAGAAACTACCTACCTACCCAGGTAGCAACGGAGATCGAGCAGGAGCCACGAACCAAGAAGCAAAACAAATGACACCAAGGAGTAAGTCTAGATCAGCGAAATGTTGCGATACTATTCTTCGTGATATGACATGCCATATGGTTGTCTCCATTGCGAATTGCTGTGATATCATTTTAGGGGTCAAGGCCATTATAACGAGCCACAAAAAGGGTTTCTCGCGACGGAGTTCGGCAGCACTCGTAGAAACAGGAATATGAACAAATGGAAACATGGAAAGAAAGCAGATGCGAAATGTCTCCAATTGTTCTTCTGCAACCCTGTCTGGCACCTGGTGAATGGATACATCATCAAATATGGGTGACATAGGAGGTGTGGCTGGGCGTAGAAGGTGAACAACGCTAGCTACGGTGTCTAGCGCAATATCGGGATTTTCTCGTGTCGATATTGAAGACATAGAGTCACCGTAGTCACCAGATGTCCCATCTGGCATCGATTGTGGCGTATGCCGCTGGGATTGGCCTGGAGATTGAGACCGCTTCTCGGCAGCCTGGGAACGTAGAAGGGTTACCAAATCATCCAATTTCTCTTCAAGTCGCGTAGGAAGAGGTAGGGTTTGAGGTTGCATAGGCTGCGTAGGTGGAGGTGGCGGCGGCGGCGGTGTATGGGCCTTGCGCTTGCGCACAGCCAGTGCTGGCTCGCAAGACTTTCCAAGACGATGGCATCGTTCGCAGGCAGATCCCTCAGAACGATAAAAACACTTGCATTTAGCGCGGGAGCAGCCGGCGCACGCCTGCCCGTAAGGGGCCGGACTGCACGAGGTAGAGGGTCCTGTCACTGCACTGAAAGGCATCTCGTCCCATCTCAGAGTCAAGCCACCTTACTGGAATGGTAATAGGTTTCCACTAGTACCTACTTCCCGTTAGTATCTCCCAGGGTAGACCGGGTTTCAACGAAATCAAAGGAAAATAACCCGTGGCGATGAGAGTATATGGCCACCGATGAAGATTGATGATGGTGAGATTGACGTCCGGCCCCGCGGATTTCGTGCGAATAGATCTGACTTGTCTTATGTAAGCCCGCGGTTTTCAGGTGTGGCTTCGGCTAAAACGCGAAAGATTGTACGACATTCCATATAGCCACTCATGGTTCGCTTTGAATTATTAGAAGGTAGGAAAGCATCCAACAAGATTTACACATTGGCCAAAATACCATATGAGTAACTACATCCTGGTACCTAGTCACTTATGTAATACTCATACTCAATTATGTGTAGCAGGATGGTCTGTGCTCTGAGACTTTGCGCCGGACTTTTAGCACTTGAATATTTCAAGCCTAACATCACTAAGCCTCCTAACAGTAACTACACTAATTACATCCATCCATAACAGTAATATGTCTATTTTGACTGTATATGTACGTCATTATTATCTTAATACATAAATATCAACGTCCAGTTAACCGATAAACTCCATATCCCTTAAATTACATGCTTATTGTGTTAGTGATATCTCATCGTATGTGTAACCATAGAACCCGCGGGATCAGTACCTAGGTAATAGACATTAGTGGATACTATACCGAGGTAGACTAGTATTCATGCGACAGCGAGCTATATAAACTGGCTACCTTTTGGTTGATCCTTGGCCGAATTACTCCATATAAACAGACTCCAACTCATTCAACTACATACCATCTTAATATCCATCCATATCATTTATCAGAACTCCATAGAAAAGTTAGGAAGAGGCGCACATCACAATGTCTTTATCTAGTTTCTTCAGCCTTATTCGACAAGCTTTCCCAGGAAAGCCGACTTTCACAGAGAAAGATGTTCCAGACTTGACAGACAAGGTATGTTAACCAGTAATCAAAGTAGCCGTATACTCATTATCACATCCACTCACCGCATCATTAGGTCATCATCGTGACTGGATCCAACACTGGTGTTGGTAAAGAGACTGCTCAGATCCTCTACTCCAAGAATGCCAAGGTGTATATGATGGGGAGATCCGAGGAGAAAGTGAAAGGGGCCATCGAAAGTATTAAGAAGACGGTCCCCAAGTCAGACGGCGACCTCACATACATTCACCTCGATCTTGCTGATCTCCCGAGTATCAAATCTACCGCGGATGAATTCCTTGGCAAAGAACAGAAACTTGACATTCTGTTCAATAATGCAGGTGTTGCGTTCCCAGAGAAGGGATCTCAAACGAAACAAGGTTATGAACTTCAACTCGGCGTGAATTGTATCGGTACTTTCGCCTTGACAAAGTTACTGACTCCTACCCTCGTTTCAACGGCGAAAGCGTCGCCACCCAGCTCTGTTCGTGTAGTATGGGTATCATCCTCGGCTTCTGAGGGTATCAACCCCAAGGCGTTCTTGGAGAATGTGTACCATCCCGAGACAAAAGGTACATTCGACAAGTACGGCACCAGCAAGTTGGGGAACTTCTTACATTCCACCGAGTTCGCGGCTTCTCATAAAGCAGATGGCATCGTCTCTGTCTCGTTGAATCCTGGCAACCTTGACTCGGACCTGTGGCGCACTCAAGGGCGGTTCATGACCTGGTTCCTCCGGACCTTTCTCTTCTTCCCCTCCATATATGGAGCGTACACATGCCTATTCGCCGGTATCTCGCCTCAGGTTACCCTTGAGAAATCTGGTAGTCACAGTGAGTATCATCCATTTACCAGCATTCACAGAAGTCAAGCTAATGACGGAATAGTTGCTCCATGGGGAAAACTTTGGAATGTTTCGACAGAAATGGTCACTGCATCCAAGGCGAAGTCGGAGGGTGGTACAGGAGCTGCAAAGGAGTTTTGGGACTGGACTGACGTCCAGGTCAAAAAGTTTATCTGAACCTTTTCTGGCATGGGAATGGCCTGCTTTTATCGGATGATCGGACAGGGTGGAAAGTTTTTTTTGGTATTATTAGTAGACTAGGTATTTGTTAATGCTCGGATCTAGCTAGATTTATATTTTGTAAAGTTTGGTCAGGATGTACTTTTCGGAAGGTTCGCGACGAAAATACTTAAATCAAGGCATAATGGGAACTACCTTTTAATATCAAGATTCAAGGTTAACTTATCCTTGGTATTAGCTGATAATGACGACGTAAAGTCAACGGGGGTTATGGTCATCCAATCATCATCGACACCTGCAAAACTTTGAGCTACCGTAGTAGGTACTTGTAGCATTAACTGTATCAAATGTAACAGGAGATATCATGATATGTGAACGTTAGAAGGCGCCAAAAAAAAAAAGAGGAAGCGTACCTGTCAGGTAAAGTTCAACTCGCTGTCATGTAGAGGCTCTAGCTCTAACTGTTTTCTGAACTTAAGTTAGGTATAAGGGTGACCACTCTTTTGTACTACATACAATTTTCGCTCAAATTAACTCGTTAATAGGGGGGCATTCTAACTACACCAAAGTTTATAAATAAATGTATAGGAAAGGATAAGTTATAAATTGACGTGGGACCCTACGAGATTTGATATTGACTGATAAATCTTAGAGATCCAGCCCGAATATTGTAATTTTAAATTATAGGCGTAACAGTCGAAATGATTGAAACCGTCACCTATCTCAAGCTATTCGAAATGCTTTAAGAAATAGAAGACTCGGCCAGCGAGGCGGTTTTCGAGGTAATTTCAATACACGGATTCGACCTGTAAGACATGTTGGAGAATACTCAAAGAGGTTTCAAGATGAGGTCCTCTTGGACGCAGAAGATCTGGCAGAGTAGAGCGTCCATCACCGATGATAGAGAAACACCGCGATGAAAGAGACGGCGACAACAACGCCAACCTTGAACCTGTAGCCAACACAACCCTATGGTTTCGAGATCACATGGACAAAGCAGAAGTTTGAGGAAAATAAGGAGACGAAAATGCTTGCCAAGAAACTCCGGAAATCAAGAGAAAATGAGACACAAAAACCCTAGCGATTCACCAACAGAAGAGCACAAGAACTACAGATGAACGAACCGTGGGACTTCATCAACGATGCTCTAAGCAAAGAAAACTGTGAAGCTGTCAATGCCGATGACGGGCTTTTTGAACATGCTAGCAACTTTAGCCCAACACCAAGATGTTGATGTAATTCGGGTTGCGATCAAAGTATACGCCAAAAGAAGTAATTTCGTTCATCGTCACTGGGGGAAATGGCGAAGGTTGGAAAGTCTTGCGGCCTAGCAACAAGGATGAGATGACTTTCTGGCGCCCATGGAGTGCCCGAGGACCACGGATGACTTCTCCACACATCCCGACAGCAAACTCGTACTCCGAATCGTGTCAGAGGTCTGGTCAGGGTAGTGGGATAGGCCTAGCAGGATTTCGACCTGTTGCAGGTGTGTAACTAAGGGAAGAGGTACACCTGAGATATAGAAAAATGGATGTTTCCTGTATGTATACTGCGATCCATAGTAGATAGGTTTCGAGCTCATGTATTAAGGTCGTTGTTACTTGCATCACCAGGTCCGCTTGTGACATCAATGTTTTGGGGAAACGTGTGGTTCTTAGTCCTCTTGATGAGATGCTGCTTAGCTATAATGCTACAGTCGTGCACGGTACCTCGCTGAGTGTGTGACCGGTCGGGATCAACCATTACTTACAGGATGTTAATATCGAATGAGTTCTTCGGCATGGTGCGGAGTGTGTTATTAAGACGTTTTCTTTTGAGCAAGTTTAGGAAGCCTGCGGTGTAAGTATATACTTGCCTCTATTCCTTCTACATCACTTCGCCCGTTTTGAATTAGGTGCTATGATGAACGGTCAGCACCGATTCCATGCTGTTATTAAGAGGGACTGAGTTGAAAGGTGGAAGTGTTTGGTTGGCGGTGAGCTTAGATAATAGCTGGCTGGTAAGCTATATCACATGACTTGATTTTGCACCGCCTCTCTATTGTGACTCGGACCACCTACACTAGCCTCGTACGCCCTGACTCTCCATGCGTTAAAAGTGGCTGCGGTCAGGACTTTGTTGCACGGTGTGGATGGTGATTCGGGACCGTCTATCCTACCGCCAGTGGGTCTCTCTTTTGTGACTTTGTGCACGTACCAGTTGTACAAGTACAGATCGAGGGATCTTCCCCCACAGC